>JAJTUV010001797.1:0-245115 GCA_021653895.1 Mastomys natalensis
CCCCCTACACAACACACACACAACACACACACACACACACACACACACATACCCCCGCCGCCGCCACTGCCAGGCCTCTGCATTGGCTGGGGCCTCTCCAGGGTTAAGCTCATCTCTCCCACTGAGGCCAGAACAGGCAGTTTCCCCTGCTACATAAGTGTCTGGGGGCCCCGTATCAGCTTGTGTACACTGCCTTTTTGGGGTTTCAGTGTCTGAGAAATCTCAGGGTCTGGGTTAGTTGAGATTGCTGGTCTTTCTATGGAATCACCCTCCTCCTCAGCTTCTTCCAGACTTTCCCTAATTCAACCACAGGAGTCCCCAACTTCAGTCCAGTGGTTGGGTGTAAGTATCTGCTTCTGTCTCAGTCTCTTGCTGGACTCTGAGGACAGCCATGCTAGGGCCCTGTCGTAAGCACATCATAGAATCAGCAATAGTGACAGGCCTAGGAGCCTCCCCTTGAGATAAATCTCAATTGGGCCAATCACTGGAACTCCTTTCCTGCAGTCTCTTCATTTTATCCCTGCAGTTCTTTCAGACAGAACAATTCTGGGTCAATTGTTGACTGTGGGATGCAAACCCCCTCCCTCCACTTGCCTTTCTACTGATGTGAACTCTACAAGTTCCTTCTCCCCACTGCAGGGCAATTCATCTAAGGTCCCTCCTTTGAGTCCTGAGAGTCTCTCACCTCCCAGGTCTCTGGTACATTCTAGAGGGTCCCCCACCTCCCACCCCATCCTCTGAGGTTGCCTGTTTCCATTCATTCTGCTGCCCTCATTCATTCTATCTGCCCCCCCACCTGATCATGTTCCTTTTTCCTCTTCCCCTCCCTTCTCCCACCCAGGACCCTCCTCCTTCTTCCTCCCATAATTGTTTTCTTCTCCCCCCCAAGTGGGATTGAAACATCCTCACTTGGGCCCTTCTGCTTATTAACCTTCTGAGTTCTGTGGATTGTATCCTAGGTATATTCTGTACTTTCTTGGCAAATATCCACTTATTACTGGTACATACCATGCATGTCCTTTTGGCTCCGAGTTACCTCACTCAGTATGATACTTTTTAGTTCCATCCATTTGCCTGCAAAACTTATGATGTCCTCATTCTTAAATAGCTGAAAAGTATTCCATTGTGTAAATAAACCACATTTTTTGTATCCATTCTTTGTTTATGGGATATCTGGGTTATTTCCAGCTTCTGAGTATCACAGAAAGGCCACTATGAACATAGTAGAGCACCTGCCCCTGTGCCATGGTGGAGCATCTTTTGAGTATATGCCCAAGAGTAGTATAGCTGGGTCTTCAGATAGATTTATTTCCAATTTTCTGAGGAAAACCCCCAGATTGATTTCCAGAGTGGTTGTACCAGTTTGCAATTTCACCAGCAATGGAGGAGTGTTCCTCTTTCTCTGCATACTTTCCAACATGTGCTGTCACCCGAGTTTTTTATTGTGATTGGTGTAAGGTGGAATCTCAGGGTCATTCTGATTTGCATTTCCCTAATGATAAAGGACTTTGAACATTACTTTGAGTGCTTCTTGGCCATTCAAGATTCCTCTGTTGTGAATTCTCTGTTTAGCTCTATACCCCATTTTTTGATTGATTGTTTGGTTTTCTAGAGGTTAGCTTCCTGAGTTCTATATATATCTTAGATATTAGCCCTCTATCAGATGTGGGGTTAGTGAATAGTTTTTTCCCCAATCTGTAAGTTGCTAATTTGTTCAATTGATTATATTCTTTGCCCTACAGAAGCTTCTCAGCTTCATGAGGTCTCATTTGTCAATTCTTGATCTTAGAGCCGGAGGCATTGGAGTTCTTTTTAGGAACTCCCCCTGCCCCGTCCCATGCCAATGAGTTTGAAGCTTTTTCCCATCTTCTCTTCTATTAAATTGACTGTATCTGGTTTTATTTTGAGGTCCTTAATCCCTTGGACTTGAGCTTTGTGCAAGTTAGACCTGCACCATTATTGAAGATGCTTTCTTTTTCCATTGTATATTTTTGGTTTCTTTTTCAAAGATCAAATGTCCATAAGTATGTGGGTTTATTTCTGGTCTTCAATTCTATCCATTGATCAGCCTGTCTGTCTCTGTACCAAAACCATGCAGATTTTATCACTATTGCTCTATAGTACAGCTTGAGGTCAGGGATGGTGATTCCCCCTGAAGTTCTTTTGTTGTTAAGAATTATTTTCGCTATCTTGAGTTTTTTGTTTTTCCATATGAAATTGAGAATTGCTCTTTTCATGTCTGTGAAGAATTGTGTTGGAATTTCGATGAGAATTGCATTGAATCTGTAGATTGCTTTTAGTAGGATGATCATTTTTACTATGTTAATCCTACCAATCCATGAGCATTGGAGATCTCTCCATTTTCTGATATCTTCTTTGATTTCTTTCTTGAGAGACTTGAAGTTCTGATCATATGGGAGTTCTAGTCACTTGTTTGGTTAGAGTCACACCAAGATATTTTATTTATTTATGACTATTGTAAAGGGTGTTGTTTCCCTGTTTTCTTTCTCATCCCATTTATCATTTGTATAAAGGAAGATTGCTGATTTGTTTGAGTTAATTTTATATCCAACCACTTTGCTGAGGTTGTTTATAAGCTGTAGAAGTTTTCTGGTAGAATTTTGGGGTTGCTTATGTATACTATCATATCATCTGCCCATAGTGATACCTTGACTTCTCCTTTGCCAATTCGTATCCCTTTGATCTCCTTTTGTTGTCTTATTGCTCTAGCTAGAACTTCAAACACTGTATTGAATAGATACAAGGAGAGTGGGCCTCCTTGTCTTGTCTCTCATTTTAGCGGGATTGCTTCAAGTATCTCTCCACTTAATCTGATATTGGCTATTGGTTTGCTGTATATTGGTTAAGTATGGGCCTTGTATTCCTGATCTCTAATACTTTTAACATGAAGGGGTGTTGTATTTTGTCAAATGCTTTTCAGCATCAAATGAGATAATCATTGATTTTTTTCTTTGTTTATATAGTGGATTATATTAATAGATTTTTATATATTAAACCAACCTTGCATCCCTTGGAAGCCTACTTTATCGTGGTGAATGACGTTTTTATGTGTTTTTTGAATGTGGTTTACTAGAATTTTATTGAGTATTTTTGTATCGATATTCATAAGCAAAATCGGTCTGAAGTTCTCTTTCTTTGTAGGGTCTTTCTGTGTTTAAGGTATCAGAGTAATTGTGGTTTCATAGGATAAATTAGGTAATGTTCCTTCTGTTTCTATTATATGGAATAGTTTGAGGAGTGTTAATATTAGCTCTTCTTTGAAGGTCTGGTAGAATTCTGTGCTAAAGCCATCTGGCCCTGGTCTTTTCTGGTTGGGAGGTTTGTAATAACTTCTTCTATTTCCTTAGGGGATATGGCACTGTTTGGATAGTTTACCTCCTCTTGATTTAACTTTGGTACATGGTATCTGTTTAGAAAATCATCGATTTCATCTAGATTTTCCAGTTTTGTTGAGTATAGGCTTTGTAGTAGGATCTGATGATCTTTTAAATTTCCTCAGTTTCTGCTGTTATATCTCCCTTTAAATTCTGATTTTGTTAATTTGGATATAGTCTCTGTGCCCTTTCATTAGTTTGGTTAGTAGTTTATCTATTTTGTTGATTTTCTCAAGGAACCAGCTTTTGGTTTTGTTGATTCTTTATTTGATTCTCTTTGCTTCTATGTGGTTAATTTTGGCCTTTAGTTTAACTATTTCCTGCTGTCTACTCCTCATCGGTGAGTTTGCTTCCTTTTGTTCTAAGGCTTTCAGGTGTGCTGTTAAGTTGCTTATGTAGGATCTCTCCAATTTCTTTCCAAGGGCACTTAGTGCTATGAGTTTTGTTCTTACCACTGCTTTCATTGTGTCCCATAAGTTTGGGAATGCTGTGTCATGATTTTCATTGAATTCCAGTAAATCTCTAATTAATTTCTTTATTTCTTCCCTGACCAAGTTATCATTAAGTAAAAAGTTGTTCAGTATTCATGGGTATATGGGCTTTCTGTTGTTTTTGTTGCTATTGAAGACCATCCCTAGTCTTGTGGTGATCTGATAGAATGCATGGATTATTTCAATCATCTTATCTATTGAGCTTGTTTTGTGACCAATTATATGGTCAATTTTGGAGAAGGTACCATGAGGTACTGAAAAGAAGGTATATTCTTTTGTTTTAGGGTGAAATGTTCTGTATATATCTGTTAAATCCATTTGGTTCATAACCTGTATTAGTTTCACTGCATCTCTGTTTAGTTTCTGTTTCAATGGCCTGTTTGTTTATTCGTGAGAGTGGGGTGTTGAAGTCTCTCACTATTATTGTGTTAGGTTCAATATGTGCCTTGAGCTTCAGTAATGTTTCTTTTACAAATGTGGGTGCCCTTGCATTTGAAGAATAGATGCTCAGAACTGAGACTTTCTCTTGGTGGATTTTTCCTTTGATAAATATGAAGTATCCCTCCCCATCTTGCTTGATGACTTTTGGTTGAAGGTCTATTTTATTGGATATTAGGATGGCAACTCTTGCTTGTTTCTTCCTACCATTTGCTTGGAAGACATCTTTTTAGCATTTTACTCTGGGGTCATGTCTGTCTTTGTCATTGGATGTATTTCTTGTATGCAGAAAAATGCTGGATCCTGCTTGTGTATCCAGTCTGTTAGCTTATGTTGTTTTATTGGGGAATTGAGTCTGTTGATATTGAGAGATATTAAAGACAGATGATTGTTTGTTCCTGTCATATTTGTTGTTGTAGGGGGCATTATGTGTATGTGATTCTCTCCTTTTGGTTTTATTGTGAGATGATTAATTTCTTATTTTTTTCTTTGGTGTAGGTACCCTCCTTGTGTTGTAGTTTTCCTTCTAGAATCCTCTGTAGGACTGGATTGGTAGATAAATATTGTTTAAATTTGATTTTGTCCTGGAATATTTTGGTGTCTCCATCTATAATGATTGAGAATTTTGCTGCTTATAGTAGCCTGGGCTGGTATTTGTGTTCTCTTAGGGTCTGTATGATCTCTGTCCAGGCTCTTCTGGCTTATAGGGTCTCTGTTGAGAAGCTTGGTGTCATTTTGATAGGTCTGACATTATATGTTACTTGGCCTTTTTCCCTTACAGCTTTTAATATTCTTTCTTTGTTCTGTGCATTTACTGTTTTGATTATTTTGTGATGAGAGGATTTTCTTTTCTGGTCTAATCTACTTGGTGTTCTATAGGCTTCTTGTACATTTATGGCCATCTCTTTCTTTAGGTTGGGGAAGTTTTCTTCTATGATTTTGTTGAAGACGTTTTCTGGTCCTTTGATCTGGGAATCCTAGCTCTCTTCTATTCCTGTTATTCTTAGATTTGTTCTTTTCATTGTGTCCTGGATTTCCTGGATGTTTTGGAGTTTGTGCTTGTCTATAGGCTGATCAAACTGTAATCTTTACTTTTTCAAACAGGGGTTATATACACAAAAAGTCAGGATGTGGGGAAGGGGATGACGAAGGAGCGTAGGTGTTCATGGGGAGTAAAGATATCTTCCAGAACAGAGTGTCAGCTCGGTGAAGGTTCAGGGGACAGATCACTATGACTCCAACTATGATTCACTTGTCCTTATCTAAGTTGGTACTATCCACCAAGGCTACTTATCTACAAGGTCTATGACTATTCAGGCTGGCAATTTTCCACCAAAGAAAAGAAGGGAGTAGAGGGAAAGAACGAGATAAGGGGAGGCGAGGATGGAGAAAACAAGGAAGGAGAAAGGAGACAGGAAAGGAAAAGGAAGGAGACGAGGGAAGGAAGGAAGAAGGAAAGGAGGGGTGAGCTACTAGAATCTCCCTGCCTTTGTCAACTGCCTCTCTGTGTGGGAACAGGTTTCTTCATATATGATTGGCCTTAAGTACCTTCATAGTATTGATTTCAGGAGCCCTAGTGATGGAAACACAGATCTTCAAGTTTCATATAAAATGCTGAAGTATGTGCACAGCTTAGCACATCCTGTGTAATTAGATCACTTGTAGGCTACTCATGCTACCTATTATATTATAAATGGGGGGATAAATAATCATATTCCAATACAATAATGACAAGAAAAATAGGTTGTGCTTGTTCAATACAGATGGCCAGATTCAGGAATATGGAACCCAGAAACACAGAAGGCCTCCATCAAAATGGGTCAGAACTGATTGAAGGCCAAAACAGATATATAAATATAATTAGGTACTGTATTATGTATATACAAATTTGCACTTTTCTCATTTGATGAAAGCATATTTACCAAAAAGAGTTTATGCTCTTCAGAGAAAATTTGATTTAGTGGTTTCCTATGTGGAGTGAGCCTACAGTTCTGAGTTTTCCAAGCTTTACCAAGAGCTACATTTAAGGGGAAAAACAGAGAGTCCATAAGAGAATACTTTGTGGGTGAGAAAGAACTGCTAGAATCCTACAGCTGAGTCCCACAGATGGAGAGGTGTGTAATTGGTTTGGGTGGGGACATTTCTTTTTACGGGAACATTAAAGCCCACTATCGTTTTTTGCTCTGAGACACACTTGTAGTTTAGGGGGGGAAGGGGATGTCCTAAGTCTTTATAAAGTTCTGTTCTGTGCAAATCACTCTCAAGAAGTGGGGAACTGGCTGAGAGAATGTCTGGGGTCTGTGTTTAGGCAGGTGGACATGGAAGAAGATGAGAGAAGTTGTCAAGTAAGTGACAAACGAGTTCTAGACAAGAGCTTTGAGAAAGTAAGTACCGTGTGTCCATCAGCAAGGTGCTTGTGGGGAAAAGGTATCATGATGAGAATTATTCCAGTCTTTCTGATATTCACTTTCCACTTCACAGAACTCCTCTTTTAAGAGCACACTATAATCCTTATACTGGAGAAGCAGAGGCAGGAAGATCAGCTCAAGGCCAGTCTGTACTACACAGCCAGGCCCTGTCTCAAAAAAAAGCATAAGTAAGTAAATAAATAAATAAATAAATAAATAAATAAATAAATAAATAAATGTGAGAGTAATGATAAATCAATTCTATGTTTTTAAAGGACTTTTGCTAATAACAGGTTTCTTAAATATATTTTTAACATATTTTTTAAAGCTAATTTGTGTCATGGAGCAAGAAATGCTCCAAAGACTGACAGAAGAAAATTGATGGTCAATGTCACCACAATCAATAAGGAAAATAGGAAAAACAATAAACACCTCTGCCATTCTATACTCTTATGAGCTCCTGTCAGACAGACTTGTCTATGAGAAATACTCCACAGGTGATTTATAGGTGAAAAGTTCTTAAAACTCCTCTATAGAAGCTCTCATAAATGTCTGTGTGGGTTTTCAGAAGGCTCCAGCTCTTCCATTTGTATCCAGGGTTTCTGAGGACAGTGCTACAGTCATCAGTTCTTCCTGTAAGTCTCCCAGTTACAGGAACACAGCTGCTCCTGACATAGCCTATTGGTCTGATTTCCAGCTTGCTCCCTCAAGCTTGTGCTCCGTCTTCTGGCAGCCTAAATCATAAACACAGCCCAATTCTCCTCAAGATGTGAGTCAATGGGGTGTGAGCCCTGGACAAAACTCTGCCGAATTGTACAAATACATCTTTAATGTGCTTTAATGCTTTAGTCATAAGATTCTTACAGCCGAGCGGTGGTGGCGCACGCCTTTAATCCCAGCACTTGGGAGGCAGAGGCAGGTGGATTTCTGAGTTCGAGGCCAGCCTGGTCTACAGAGTGAGTTCCAGGACAGCCAGGGCCACACAGAGAAACCCTGTCTCGAAAAAGACCTAAATAAATAAATAAATAAATAAATAAATAAATAAATAAATAAAATAAGATTCTTACAGTGAAACTTTTACATTCCTAACTAGATAAATAGTTTATATCTATATTTGCATAGGCAGAAATTAATAATTACTTTATTATGCTAAGGTTTTTATGAGACAGGGTCTCACTCAGTAGCCCATTGTAATATGAATTACATTGGTAAATTGTCACACACTGCTGGCACCTGTTGAGAGCTAACTCAGGCATTTCTTATTTTCAATCTTCTCCAGGACTCTGTCCTGGGTTACACTGGCTCCCTGGCTCTCTTAATAGGGAGAAATGAAAACAGTAAGCATCTAAGTGTTCTCAGAGCACTGCTCCTTTAGAACAGCTGGAAGACAAACCTTCTCTGACAGAGATTACATTGTTTCTCTTGTGATACACAAATGCCTTAGAAGAGGAAGAGAAGCCAGAAGCTCTTCTGTAGACAGGACTCTGCTTGGACTCTCCTACTCCACAGTTACTGTTCCAACACCACCGCCCAGCTCTTCTGCTGAGAGCTGAGAGTGGACGTGACCAATTGATGATGTTTTCTGATACTTGTGTTTATTCTACTTTTGTTTATTACATGCTTAATAATGCATTCATTTGGAACAGCCATCACATGGACAGTGTTTCACACAGAACCAGGTGACCTGAAACTCACTAGCCTAGGCTAGCCTCAAATTCATGGTGACCATCTGGTCCTCAGTTTCCCAAGTGCTTAGAATTATAGTCCTGAGGCTCTTTTTATGGTGTTTGTTAATATTTATGGGACAGAGAAAGATCATTGATATACCAACACAATATCATGTGATGCAAATAATATTTGCATCTCTTCAAACATTTCTGTGTAACGATTGTTATGGGCTATAGTACACACTACTGTTCCATGGTTCTCTAAAGCTACGTCCATCTAACTGTGTTTGACATCCTTTCATCTAGCCTCTTTATTCCCTCCCCTCTTTCCCAGTCTTCTGTGATCACATGAACTCTCTACTTCTAGGAGATAACCATTTTAACTGACACACATAAATGAGAACTTCTTCTATTTGCCTTTCTGTGCCTGACTTCCTCTTCTTCTTTTCGGCCATTGAAGAATGACAAATTTTTCTTTTATTTTTGAGATTATAACACAATTCCATCATTTTTCCCCTTCCCTTTCCTCCCTCCAAATGGTCCCTTATACCCCTCTTTGCTCTCTTTCAAATTCAAAACATCTCATTTTATAAATTGTTATTACATATATATGTTGTTGAGGAATATATATGTATATATTTCCAGATACATAAAATATAACCTTCCCCATCTATGTATGTAAGGGGATTTACATTTGTTTGCAGGGCAGACCATTTCGTATCAGATAAGGTTTTCATTAGGTGTCAGGAAACACCACACAGCAAGCACAGAAAGATCTCTGAGACAGTGTTAGATTTATTTATTTTATTTACACGAATACACTGTAGCTGTCTTCTGACACTCCAGAAAAGGGCACCAGATCCTATTACAAGTGGTTGTGACCCACCACGTGGTTGATGGGAATTGAACTCAGGACCTCTGGAAGGGCAGTCAGTGTTCTTAACTGATGAGCCATCTCACCATCCCAGAAGGCTGAAGTATTTTAAACCTCTGGTCTTCCTTGCCTTATTAGAGGTTTATTTGTTGAAGTAACACAGGATGGCTGATTGGCCCAAAACTGTTATGTAGCATGTGCTGATCAGGCCTTGAACTTGTTGATCAACCCATCAGCAGGGTGGGGGTAGGGTGCTGGTGGAAGAGAAAGTTGCAAGACCTTTGTCTTAAACTCAGGTCAGGAGGGTAAGGAAGAAATCTCTCTGGTTTGTTTTACTTCACACGATATTCCCCAGTTCTACTCATATAACTGCAAAGGATAGGATTTCAGTCTTTTTCACTGTGGATGCCTTGGTTGGTTTCATGTATGGTATTGTGAATAGGACTGCAGCTTCGTCTTTCATTATTCCATCATGCACACCCATAGTGTGTGATTGGGCACCTCCAAAATGTTTTCCACAGTGGCTGTATTAATTTATACTGTGACAACTATTTTTTAATCCTATTTTAGAGTTGAAAAGTCTCCTATTAACTCACTTCGGTGTGGACGATGAGTCGCTCTCCAGGAAGAAGAGCACTAGAAGAAGTTGCTCTGACAGCAGACCCCTTGTGTTCCGCCCCCGCCCCCCCCCCCCCCCCCCCCCCCCCCCCCCCGCGCTCACTGGTGCTTTCCCATGGCTCTACAGCCAAGTCTTGGGTTTCAACTTTACTTCAGAGACCTATGGAGGGAGCCTCTTGACTGAGGCAGAACTCTGCTTCTCTTTATTCTCAGCGCTTTACTCATCCCATAACCCTCCATGTGACCATTGCCTCTGAGTATTTTTCTGAGATTAAGCCACTTCTTGCAGCTTTGATACAACCCTTGATCCAGCTATGTGCTGCCTCAGAAACTGCCCCTGATTCGCAGTCTTCATCTCATATCCCTCACCTCTGTTTAGTCGCTCCATTGATTTCAGTTGTCAGCATTCCCCATTTCTTCACTTGCTTTCTTTCTAACCCACTATTTCTTTGTTACTAAAAGAAAAGGTTTTTCTTGCTCCACCGTTCTTTCTGCTCTTCACCATTCACTCTGGCTTTAGGACCTCTCTTTCCTTGCCCTGTTCTCTGTATCCTCTTCTCTTATGTTCTTTCAGATGTTTTCCTCTTTGCTGTTCAGTTCCTTGTCTCCCAGAACCATGGTTGATTCATGCCAGCGAGAATAAAAATTATAGATAGATATATCTAACACACACACACTAATACATGTTAATCACCTAAACTGGTCTATGCTTGGCATTGCCCCAGGCACCTTCCACTTAGTAGGAAACTCTTCATAATTTCATTTACAACTCAATTAACAAGGCTGTCTCGCTTTTGCTTACTCAATCACTTTTCTTCTTTTATGTATGCAAAAAACAATCAAATTACATGTAACAAAGTCAAAATAGGGAATTTTTTTTTTCTTTTTCTTTTGGTAACCCCAGTCAAACCCCAGAGTATGTATTAACCCACATACCATTAAGCTGTAGCTACCTCCAGCCCTATGATGTTGCTATTCTTAATTTCTTGGATTCATTGTTCCATAATTTCCAAAGCCAGAGCTGATATTTGCAGATGTGAAGCAAGATGGCACCTGTTCTGACTGGCTGACTTCCATTCTGACCAATCAGTATCTAAATGATAATGGCACTAAATATCCTCATATTTTTATGGGCTTTTGGGGGGATGGAAGGGACCTGTATGCAGGTCAAAGAACAACTTGCAGAAGTCAGTTCTCCCTACTGTATGGGCTCCAGCAATTAACTCAGGTCATCAGGCTTGTTAACAAGTGTCCTTATCCACTGAGCCATCTCACCAGTCTTAAATATTTTATTACATTTGTCTACGATGGCTTAAATTCTTTCTAAACTGCATTTAAACCAAAAAATAAAACAATACGGTATAAATTTAAACATATTGAGGGATAGATGGTTGTGAGGTTGAAATCCCACTCCTTTTAAAATCTGGCGTCACCTCAGTGAAAGTGAAGGTCATAGGCACTCATTGCTACCTAAATTTATCAGGCCACCTCCTATGTCTGGCTAACCTTGATATAAAAACTATTTAATCATTTCTCTACTTATCTAAACATGATCATGTATACTCTAAGTGACTTAAAGTGGCCTTGCTATAGGGCAGCTCTGTCACGCTTAGAAAACATACTGATCTTGATACACGTCACTCCTTCTCTTCATGACTGAGCATGGGATTTCCATTACTAAGGTCCGTAATGCACTAGTTTTGAAGAAGTAAATGAAGCTTTGGCTAATGTACTATTGGTGGCCCAGTCACCAAGAGTAAATATGTAAAAGGAAAAGTGTCTAAGAGCTAGAAATGCCCAGTGCTCTTGGGCAGGAGGGTGTGACCAGCATCAGTTCCGATCTACTTGGAAGCCAACATCGATGTCAGTGGGGTCTTTTCTAATGAGTAATCTTTTCTCCCAAGAAATACTTATCAGGATTTGTTGAAAACCTCTCTGATCATCCTGATGGTGTGAGGTACTTAGAGGCTGCAGTAGTTTGGATGGTGGAGTGTCCTTCAAGTGACATAGAGTCATAGTCTAAGCCTATCTTTTCACTCTGGTCATGAGTTACATGGGGTTTTTTCTCTAACATGACTTACTGCTTCAGCATAGGTTGGAAAACAGTGGAGTTAAACAGTGGGACCTTCAAGACTGTGGGCCGGAATGAACTTTTCTCGATTGTAAGTTTCTTACTTGTATTTTTTTTTTTTTACAGCATCCAAAAGCTGATTAACAAGAAGCTTCATCCTAATATCTGATCTATAAAAACTCAATTGAACACTCTGCCCAATGATAATGAGGAAGGAGAAAGCGATGACTATGTAAAGTACGAGATACCAGTAAATAGAAGACACATAAGAGGAACTAAACATGGAAATGTTGAAATAGAAGAGGATGTAAAAAGGGGCTGAGGATGTGCAACTATTTAAAAATATTTCTTCTAAAACTGCTCTGCCCAGATGTGGGAAGGCAGCCAGTAGTTTGAGAGCATGAAACTAAGGCCAAAGGGATTTGGATAATTAACAGCAGTCAAAAAAAACCTTGAATGTCTTCTTTTAGCATTAGATAAGTGTGGCTCAAAGACATTGCAAGCAGGCCTTCCAGCATCTGCCTTCCATAAAGCCAAGATATAGGTCTAAATTGCTCACGTCCCACTGAATCAGGATCTGTGACATCATAGAGTCACTTTGGAGGCACTGGGCACTGCCTTTAAAACCACGCTGCTGCTGAATTCCTATGTTTAATTCTGACTCAGATCTTTATTCCAACGCATGAACAAGCAATTGAAGTATACTATAATTAGTTATTTCATTCATCTTGTAGATGCAGGTGCCGTATACATGTGTATACACATACTTATGAGTTAAAAGAACTCATAACTCAACAGAAAGAAACACCAAGCTTCCTGCATTTAATGCAAAGGGTAAACAAACCTCACCTCTCCCTGCAGAGGCCGAACATCTTCCTGCACTTTCTGCTTCCTTCAGTCCATGCCCATTAGGAAATTCACCATTTAATGTTTGTGTGTATCATTTCCTTGCTTTTAGTTATAATTTTAATGGTGTTGTCATATTCTTGTACATATATAGTTTCATATTGCCAGCTTATCCCTCATAGATGATACCATGCATTTGTAGCATGTGAAATTTGATATTATTCTTATGGAACTCATTCACATTGATTTTTTTATGGTTGTAACCCACTGACTTTCTTTGCTATAAAATATTCTGTTCAATGAATATATCCAGCATGTATTTGTCTTTTGTATTACTGATGATGTTGAGGCTTTTAATCTCAATGAATATTCATTTGACATATTTTGGTGCATTTTAAAGAAGCATTTGTACTTTTAGGACAGGTGAATGACACCCAGACACAGAGAATAAACAAGAGATAACTGGAAAACAGTCCTTGTAAGGTGGGGGTGGGATGGGAGTGGTGACAACAGTCTCTAACTTCAGTAGCAAAGTAAAACAGGAAACTTTGCAAAGCAGAACAGAAGCGGAAGTCCTGAGGACTTTCCAGTTCACTTCATTCCAGAAAAATTACTCTGTTTTGAGAGGGAAGGATCGTGTAACTGGAAATGGCTGGAGCCACTGAAGACAGAAAGATTCAAAAGCAAAACAAAACAATTCTGCACTGCACTTTCAGTAACAGACATTTTAAAAAGCAACGTGAGAAGGAAACATGAGAGACAACACCGTGCACTGACACAGAAAAGAGAGACACCATGAAAATGATGCTGACACTTGAACAGGCAAATCAGATGCTTGGCATCCCAGAGGAAAAGGACGAGCACCCTGGGAACCCAGAAAAGCATCATGGGATGGCGCCTTGAAACCTGGCCTGCCACCTCTTCCTCTAGTCCGCAAGAGGAAACTCTGACTCAGAACTGAAATCTTAGCTGTAGTGTGGAGTGGAACCCAGACCCAGGCTCCCTCAAACACTCCAAGCTAAGGAAGCCCTGCACGTTTGCACCCTGACCAGGGGAAAAGGCCATCCAGATGCATCTGGGAGTTCGGGAGAAAACCCCAGGAACTCCAGTACTTAGGAGGCAAAGGCAGGAAGATCTCTGCGTGTTCAAGGCTAGCCTGGTCTATATAGTGAGACCCTATCTCAAAACAAGAAAACATACATAAATTAATTAATTATTTAATTAATATCATTGTACTATCCACATTTCTTGACTATAGATATCAAAGGGAATTGCTTTTAAATTGACAGCTGCTGTATTTTGGTAGTGGGCCTATCCACAGGTTCCGGTAGGTAGTTTTTTCATCTCAGTGTATTACTATGCATCATGTCTGGTGCCCTGAATGCATGAGGGTCTCACTGCTGGGCTATATCTAGTTTAGTGAAGAAAAACACTTCCAGTGTACTACATTGTTCTACTTAAATGCTGAAGGTTCACTAAAATAGTACAAGTGATCAAAAACTAAAACAAATTTACCAATCCCAGATACATAAAGCTCAAACAAAAACCAAAGAAATATTTAAAAACCAAGACACTGTGACTCCTCTAAAAATTACTAATCCCATAGTAATGGCCTCCAGTGAGAATGAACTAAACTAAATCTCAAAGAATTCAAACTAGCCGGGCGGTAGTGGTGCACGCCTTTAATCCCAGCACTTGGGAGGCAGAGGCAGGTGGATTTCTGAGTTCGAGGCCAGCCTGGTCTACCGAGTGAGTTCCAGGACAGCTAGGACTACACAGAGAAACCCTGTCTCGAAAAAAAAAAAAAAGAATTCAAACTAACGATTGTGAGGATATGTTCAAGGAAACCAAGGATGGCATGAGTAAATCCCTACATTAGTTCAAGGATAAGATAACAAAAAGCTGTATGAAACATGAAGTCAGTCCAGACTGCCAACATGGAATTCAAAAGTGAAAGGAAACACTAGGGAGAAAGCTATTCAACGGGAAAAACTGGAAACAAAAAGTGCAGTAAATGGGGGAAAGGTAGTAAAAGCCCAGGCCATCGAGTGGATGGGGTGGAGAGCTGAGTGTCAGGGCATGAAGAGTGCTGGACGGAGAAGAACCATCCGCCAATTACAAAGACAAAAATAGGAAAGGACAAGCAAAATATATGAGGTGAACATCACTAAAAGACTAAATTAAGGGGCTGGAGAGATGACTCAGTGGTTAAGAGCACTGACTGCTCTTCCAGAGATCCTGAGTTCAGTTCCCAGCAACCACATGGTGGCTCACAACCATCTATTTGGGATCTGATGTCCTCTTCTGGTGTGTCTGAAGAGAGTGACAGTGTACTTACATAAATAAATAAAGAGGTTTTTTTTTTAAGAACTAAATCTGTAAACCAGGGCATAAAAAAGGGAGAAATTCATGCTAAAGTCATAATAATATTCAATAAAATCAAAGCAGAAAATTTCCCCAAGCTAGGAAAAGAAATGCCCTTAAGATAAAAGGGTTATCCTATATATTATAACACATCAAGTTAATACAAATGTATCATGTCTCTAGCTCCCAGTGATGACAGAAAAGGGGTCCCTAGAACCTCAGTCACAAGACCACCCTTCTACTCAACAAACCAAGTCCAGATGCTACAGCTCTAACACAGAAACAAGGCCAAGAGAAATATCAAAAGCAGGTGTAGCAATTCTATAACCTGACAAAACAGAATTCGGACAAAAAGAAGTCACAAGTTTAGATTGTATCTAAACCAAAAAACTAAAGAAGATCATGATCTATCAGGTAAATAATCCACCAAGAGGAGAAATTGAAATTCTAAACATTTAGCACCAAAACATCAGTATACTCTGTTTCATAGAACAAATATTAACTTAAGAAATAACTGTGTGACTTCAATACCTCACTCTTACCAATAAACAGGTCATTCAGAGAAAAATGTCACCCCCTCTAAGGCCCAGGAGATCTTAAGAAAGGGGATGGAGGGATGGCAGGAGCCAAAGGATAGGAAAGAATGCAGCAGGCACTGTCTTCTGGATATGGCATGACCATTGTAATCACATGTGCACAGTCGCTGTGACTGCGTCATGATGTAGAGAGAGACAAAGAGGAGAAAGGAAAGACAAAAGGACTTCAGAGGAAGATGACTACTTGGACGAAAGGGATCCACAGAGAGGGAGGGGCTAAGAGTGTAGGTGTAAGGAACAAAACGTAAACCGGTATCCTGGATGAATGTAACCATGGAAACGGAGCCAAACCAAGAGTGTGCGCAGTACGATAAAATTGAAATGTGAACGCCTTAATTATGATTGGCTAAGAGGTAACCATGGAAAACTGAGACTGTGTGTGTGTGTGTGTGTGTGTGTGTGTGTGTGTGTGGGAGGAGAGAGAGAGAGAGAGAGAGAGAGAGAGAGAGAGAGAGAGAGAGGAGAGAGAGGAGAGAGAGAGAGAGGAGGGAGGGAGGGAGGGAGGGAGGGAGGGAGGGAGGGAGGGAGGGAGGGAGGGAGGGGGGGGGAGGGAGAGAGAAGGTGAATGTCTTAATTGTAATTGGCTAAGAGCAGTTTAAAAACCTCAGTCTGGCCAACGCGACTTGTTCACTCCCAGAGCCCCACAGAGATGCTGTCACTCTGAGACTGAGCCCACCGATCCAGACCCAGTCACCGAAGGAGTCCCCGCACCACTGACCAAATTCCAGCCGGACCCGAAAGCCGAACCACAGACCGGTTCCAATTGGACCCGAAAGCAGAAGGACACGTCGAAAGCCTTACCTGACATGCTGCAACATTGGGCCAAACACGAGGTTAGTGAAGAGTGTGTGTGTGTGAACAAATGCGATCTCATTTCGCTATTTGTTTGTCTGTTGCCACTTATGAATAAATAAGCTAGTGTAACCTTTCCTCGAGTTTGAGGTTTTCCTTTTTGCCTCTGTCCGCAGTCACAATTTGCGACAGTTCTCGATGTTTTGTGACAGTAGGGGTAAGTAGGGGTGAATGTGTTCACAGTATCTTGTATATAAATATAATAATGTCAAAAATCAAATAATCGACTTTAAAAGACTTCAGTGTGTTGACAGTATCGTTGCTGTGATGTCTAAGCTTAACTTTTGCAAGTTGCCCACCGTATTATAATGCAAAAAATCTCTAACAAGCGCCTGAAAAAGAGGATTGTAAACTGATTCGAAGACTGCTACCTAGCTCCTGTCACTTCAGGGATAAACTCTACAAGTGGCATTTTCTTTTCCATTTAAAATTAGCCATCACTTGAAGTGAACACGCTTCCAATTCAGCATTAAAACAAAGTTAGAATTAGATGCTTTGTGCAATGTATGTGTCCCTCGGATGGTGAGTCCCCCATATTTAAGTCTCAGGATGATGATCTGTCTTCAGAAAATAAAGGAAACAAAAATAGATCATAACACAAAATCAAGGAAACTAGCAACTTTTCCCAGACAAGTTGATTTTAACAGAAACCAAGGAAGTGGTGATAGACTCATCTGTCAGCCCTGCCAAGTTCACAGTCAATGGCAGACTGGATGAATCTCAGTGCTTCCCTAAGTTATTTTTATCTGTACTTCCCTAAAGCTTCCCTAAATAATATTCAAAGTCACATCTGTGCTCAGAGGCCAGTACCCACTTGGGTATCTGCTGACATCAGTATTTCATGGGTTACTTGACGCTTCTATTTGGCAGGTAACTTGGCAAATCTTCATTTGCGGTGCTATGGTGCTGTGGACCTGACGCACCAAGAGATGCCAGAAAGAAATAGCTTAAGTTTTAAGATGTGGCTCGCTTGGAAAGCACCAAACCATACCATTCGGTCTACTTGAGCTCAAATATGGCTGCCAGGGAGTTCAGGCTAAGCTTCAAACCCCCTGAGTACTCGACCTGAGTATTATGATGATTCCATTTATGTTGTCAGAGACTAAGATGCCAAGGTAATTCCTTGAAATATTTCTTTTTAAAACTTATTTTGAATTTTCAAGACGTAGGTGTTTGCTATGGGGTTTATGCTGAATAGTCACATAGTTATTATGACCAAGTTAATAGGAAGAAGACCACGTGCCCAGAGTCCCCCAAAGGGCCATGCATCTTGTGCCACAATGTTTCTGAACATGATGACACTTCCTTGTGCAGTATAAGAAGACTGACAAGTATTTAGATGTTACTTACCTAACATCTGACAAACGCAGCTTACAATAAGGAAGGAGTGAATTACTTTGGCTCATGGTTGCAGAGGGCTCAACTATAAGGCAGGAAAGGCATCATGCGTTCCCTGAAGCAATGCTTCCTGTACAGCAGCAGCAAAGGATGAAGACTCAGGGCTAGGCTCTAACCCTGCAGGCCTGTCCCTGTGGCATAAGTCTTCTAGGTCTCACATGTCCCAAAACAAGCACCACATTGGGGACCTATTGTTCAAAGGAATGAGCCAGGGTGTGGAACATTTTGCATTCATACCATAACAATAGCCAATGTTTGAATCAGGCCTTTATGAGAACAAAGTTTTTGAGCTTTGTTTACCCTCTAGACCACATAAAGAGGGTAAAAAACCTCCCCAGAGGTGCACTTATACAGAGTTTTAACCAGGTCCTGGTACTTCAATAATATAATTATGATAATAACGCTTCAATAAATGAAAATGAGGCAAGTGATAGGAAGAAACAGCACAGCAGTGTTTGCAAAGTCGACAGGCTCACACATGAAAAGAATAGCCCTGATGTCACTGCCTCAGCAAAAGGGGGAGGTGGGGTCGTTAGAGCAGCCTCATATTAATTGGGGGAATGTATTTTCCCAGTAATAAAGCATCAGTTACAATATGATCTGTAAGTCAGTTTCACAACTATATATAATTCTACCTAGTTGATAAAGTCATGTGAATGCTGGGTTACTAGTTCCTAGGGATGGATGGACCATCTGTGAACCCACTCCAACCCTTGGGAAGGAAAAACCTGTAAGCCCAAGTCCTCGCCCTTAGTCTGGCTACATTTGCAGATGGAGCCTTGAAAGAAGTAAAGTTAAGTAGTACTGGAAGATTGGGAGGGGGCTCTAACCATATTGGATAACCATATTGGATCCCACACATATAGAGGGCACTGGAGAAGCCAGGAAAGTTAAGCACACAGCTTCCCTCTTCAATGGAATGAGGTGTGCAGCTGCTCTTCCTGGAGAGCCAGGAATGATGGGGTTTTACAGCCTGGTGGTCGATCCTTGGCTATCTAATGAGACAGGCTCTGCCCAGATCTCCCAGAATGTACTTATCTTAGGCCCTCTCTCTCTAAATCTTTATGATTGCTTTTAGATCATAAAACATTGCTCATAGGAATGAGTTTTATGATCTAAAGATGTCTTCCTTGTTATCTTATGGCCAGGCCCATTCTGACACTCACAGTCAATATGCTTGCATCTAGCTCCCTAGACTCTAAATCTTGGGCACTACCTTTGAGCCAGTGCTACCCATTTTGTGCAAGAAGGCAAGTGTACTTTGTTTTTAAAAAAATCAATGTAAATATGTCTTAAATGTTGTAAACTTGGGGATGAGTTAATTGTTATCAGAAAACTTTTTTTTCCAAAATTGTGCTGTGTTTAAATATGGCTAACATAAAAATGATCTGGGCCAGACTCTCTAGAGTCTGTAACTGGTTCTGTGCCAGTTACAATAGAACCAGGCTGAGCCGAGTGTCACGCTTAACTCACCTTGATTGTTTTCCCTGCCTGCTGTAAAGCTGTAAAGCAAGGAAGTCACCACAAAAAAACAGCACCAAGAAAGGCCATGTGAGGACGTGGTGGGAAAGAAGCCATTGGCAAGCCAGGAAGACTGTTGTCATCAGAGGCCAGGTCATCCAGGACCCTAACCATGCGTTCCTGGGCTTAAGAACTGTGAGAGAAATTAATACCTTCAAGCTAGCCACCTATGATATGATATGATATGATATGATATGATATGATATGATATGATATGATGTGGTAGTCTGAGCTAACTGGGATGTTAGTCAACCACTAAAATGTACTTGAAAGAACTAGCTGGCAACCTGGGGACATCGAGGATTAACTGTCTCATTGAATCCTTTTAATTCTTATGTATAGGGGTTAAGCACCTGTAAATATATCACATGGATGACTTGACATTCCCAATGTTTCAACAAGCAATTTTCTATATAGTCAGTTACAACTTACATCCCCAATAGAAGACTTACAGTTCCAAGGGTACAGGAATATTGAAATATACTCAGTCGGAAGCCACTTCATAATAAGCTAGCTCCTTCAGGAAAATGAGACATTGTATTAAAACCACTAAGAAGTAAGGTGTAGTAGCGAACACCTTTATCCCAGCATTCAAGAGGCATAAGCAGGTGAATCTCTGCTCAGAGTTCCAAGTTCTAAGCTACCCTAGTCTGCATAGCAAGTTCCAAACCAGCCAGGGTTACATAGGAAAGCCTACCAAAAGAAATAGTAATTATGGCTTACCAATTAGTAATCATGACTTATAAATAAAAACTCTGTGAAGGAACCCTACTACAAACACATCCTATATTCCTATTTTAAAGCGTTCAGTTTCAGTGACTTCAATGTTCACAGGATGAGTCTGCTCTTGTTTTCTTGCCAGTGGGAACCATGGCAGACTCGCTGCCTCTTAGTCCCACACAGGGCCAAAGGCATCAGCTGCAGTGAGCTTAGAATCAGCTTCAGTGTCATGGGTGTGGAGGTGGTGCTCCCTCTCGCCCCTCGCCACCTTCAGCAGTCTGGAGAGCTGGCCCCCAGGGTCATGAGAGGGGGTGAGCTGGCCCTGCCCCTCAATGGCTGCAGCACTCAGGAATTGTGCTGGCCCTGGTGGAGGAGGTAAAAGGTGGAGAGGACAGAGGTTTGAAAGGGTGGGGGAGTGTTGAGGAGGGTGGGGTTGGGGAGCAGAGGGTGGAAGGAGTAGCCCCACCACTCTCCTGCCTCTGAGGTGATACGGGTGCAAGGAGGGGTTGACCACCCCCTCACTCCTGCAGCCATCTGTGGTAGTTGGGAGAGCTGCCCCCAGGTGCAGACTCTGCACCTTGCCTGGGCAACACAGTGGAGCTGGCTCTGGAGGTGAGGGTCCAGAAACATGAGAGGGAGAGGACAGACTTTGATCCTGCCTCCTGCTGTTGGAAGCATTGAGTGGTCTAGCCTAAGCAGTGCTAGAGCGTCGCCCTGCTGACATGGATAAGGGAACAAGCTAAGCAGCTCAGCTACCACCCAGGCCCAGATCAGGACTCTGAGTTGCCACACCCCAACATTTATACCATGGAGAATGGCTGGGACATGTGATAGGGCCTGCTGATCCAAAGCTGCAGGATCTCCATGACACAGGGCAGCAACAGGAAAACCAGAGGAGTCTGGGTAAGGATCCAATATTGATGGTGTCACAGAAGCCAGAGATCTCAAACCAGACCGATGACTCATTGCAGTGAACATTGGCAAGTGAAGACGTGTGGAGACAAGGTGTATCCTGTGGGACACACTGTGACATACCACAGCTTCCATGATAGATGTTTTCTATGCTTTTGTTGTTGTTGTTTGTGTGTGTGTGTGTGTGTGTGTGTGTGTGTGTGTGTGTTTTATTGAGGGGAAGGTTGTAATTTGTAAGGGGGAAGGGCAGAGATGAGGGGATGGGAGATGAGCAGGACTGGGGTGCATGATGTGAAACTCACAAAGAATCAATAAGTTCAAAAAAAAATCAGCCTCACAGATCCCTCACAGATCAGAGCCCCCACCTGCCTGCCTATCAACTCCATCTCAAGGCTACACTTGGCAGCCACACACAGACTCTTGTCCTTCATGTCCTGTTTAGTCACTGTCACAGTAACTGCTGAGATTTCCCTTATTTATGACTGAAACCAAGAAGAAATTTTCACTTGGCTTTGGGACTGAACATTTCATTTTGATATATAAAGCCATAGTTGATTATCTTCTAGACACGACGTCTCCTTTCTTCCTTTGTTCATTGGCTGATGCAGAGAGCAGAGGACTAGGTACTTTTTCTAATGAGCAGGTGCAGTATAACAGTTAACAGACTTTGTAAGTGCAAACAAGAAAGCTCCCTAGCAATAGACACCAGTTACACGTGACCATCGTCTTCCCAAACACAGCTGGTGATGGCATTCTCGCCATAGTTCCACCCATTACAATTTTATGATGTCTATACTTTTAAAAAAAAAATGTAGAGTGATTTGATAGAATAGATTTAGCAGGAAGAAAAAGTATGGTAACTCCAACCACCTTAAATGCACCACACAGGAGTATCCTGCAGAAAGGACCAAAGGCTAAAAAACCAAAGAAGTGTTCTTCCTACAGCGGTTCACTGGGCACCAAGAGGGGGATTACAGCTGCTGGCATCTTCAGCCTGGACTCCCAGCTGCTGCAAAGACAGAGACTAATGTGGCTCAGTAGTTAAAACCTGACCAAATACCTTCAGTTCCACACCACATCCTTGTTGTTGATCTGAGAAGTCTACTAAAAACGTCTGGGACAGCGCTGAGCCCCATGGAATAAATATGAGGGTAATGTGCCTGCTTCCGGGAGCCTCTGAGCCCTCCAGCACAGGACAGGGTAGTCAGGTACAAACCAGCATTCACGGTAAACACTGTTTACAAGGTGGGGTCTCACTGTTGAATCTGAGATCCAGCACTTCATTCCTGTGTGATGAGACACCTAAAACAAACCGAGTGGCATGTGCAGATTGTTCAAACCACAACCCACTTGGTTTGCAGGGCTGGTAGGGACTCCAGGGGAGTAACATGAAGCCGTGGCTGGCCACTGCTTGGACAAGTTGTTGACATGGGTGTTTCTGAAGACCGTCTTCTCAGACTACTCAGTGTTCCCGCCCCCCTCCCCGAGCTCAGCCTCCTCCTCACTGTTGATTCACGTGAAAGAGAGGTCGAGGAAACGTCTATAGACGCTTTAGGAAAAATTTAGATTAACCCATATGCAATTCATATTCTAAGACCTTCAGTGGATGCCTAAACCTGCAGCTGGTATAGAGATCACATTAGTATAATTTTCCTGTGAATTAACACCTCTGATTAAAATCAACTTATATGTCAGGCACCATGAAATTTTAATAATAGTAACTAAACATAGAATCATCGTTACAGTGTTCTACGACAAAGTTACCACTCATTTGCTTCGAGGTCATTGCTAGTAAAAATGAAGATTACCTGAGCACAAGCAGGATGACACAGCAACAGTCGGTCTAATAACCAACGTGGCTGCTCAGGGCTGCACGGGCAGGTGGTGTATACCTGCCCCTGTTCATCCTTTGTTCACGGATGTGCTGAACAAAGACTCTACTCAAGACTTCCCTCAAGAGGGAAGCAGAGGAAAAGCCCTGTTGACATTCAGAAGGAGTGACAGGTCAGCTGGACATAAAAGTGATGCTTTGAGAGAGATGGGGGGTGTCGGGGAGGAGCCAAGCTAAACATAGCTCCACTCAAGTGGCTCCTCACCCCGAGCCTTAAAAACGTGGGGTCTCTTATGGAGACACAGTGCAGGACAGAAACTGAAGGAGGGACCGTCTGCAGACCATTCCACCTGGATATCCATCCTATGTGCAGTCACCAAAGGTAGAGGTTGATGTGGATGTCAGGATGTACATGCTGACAGGAGCCTGATATAGCTGTCTCCTTACGAGGTCTGCAAGAGTCTGACATACTCAGAGGCAGAAACCCACAGCTAACCATTAAACTGAGCATGGGGTTCCCAATGGAGAAGATAGAGTGAAAGCTGAAGGAGTTGAGAGGATTCGCAACACCATGAGGAAAGCAACAATCCCAACCAACCAGAGTCCCCAGGGTCTAAACCACCAGCCTGGGAGCGCTTAGGGAGGGACCCATGGCTCCAGCTATATATGCAAGGGAGCTATATATAAGTGGGAGAGAGATCCTTGGTCCCATGAAGGCTGGATGTCGTGGGGGGGGGGTGATACTCGAGGGTGGGGAGGTGAGGTACAGGGGAGGGTGGAAGGGGGTACACCAACGTGGAGGCAGGAGAAGGGGGGAAGGGATAGTGAGTTCCTGGGAGGGAGGGGGTGAAATGGGGTAAGGAGAGAACATCTGAAATGTAAAAAAAAAAATTTCCAATAAAAAAAATAGAAAATCAAAAAAACAAAAAAAAACGTGGGGTCTCATTCAAATGACAAGCCAGGTGGCCTGGGTGAAGAGACTGACAGTCTTATCCTCAGGCCAAACCGGTAGCTCACACAAACCTCCAAATCCAGTAGGTTTGGGGGGGACAGTGATTCCTCTAGCAATGGAGTTGACTGTGGTGATGAATTCCATCTTGTCACCAGCTATGACGCAGAGTACAGTGTGCGAGTGCCTTCTTAAGGGGTAACATGTTGTTTAAAACTGAACTGACCTGAGGACCTACACTACAGAGCAATCACAAGTCAAGGAGTCCAAATTCAACCTGCCACGCCAATCAGGGAGGAGGTCTGCGCAGCCTGGGATGCATTTGGAAAGGCAAAAGGGACAAACGGCCAGAGGCTCAGTTCAAGATGTGAAGTATGTAAGGAAAGCACCTCTCCTTGGTGGTAGAAGCAGACCTCCTCAACTAGGAAAAATCTAGAGTCTGATAGCTCTGAGTCTGTTAAAGCCGCCAATCTGCTATGAGGTTCCCTGCAGTACAGGGTAAGCACCCGGAAGTTCCTGTAGGGTAATTTTCCTCCACAGACATATATATTCACCCTCCATTAACAGGATGACTAATGTTTAGGAGATTTTGAAAATATTAAGACAGATCTGCCTGTACAGATCCGGTGCCGATGCATTAAGAGATACCCCTACTCCCCAAATTAGAAGTGGGATAGGAACGGGACCTGGCTGACCACAAACTGCAAAACTAAATATGACCAGCAGAGGTCGCTGGTATTCAAAGAACGGACGCTACTAAAGGGAGCGCCGCTCTGGTGAACAACTGGAGAAATAGAATAGATAATAAAGGAGGGAGGAAAAGCTGTCCCCATGCCTAGCCATCAGGAGTTGGGGGAATGTAAATTAGAACTACTTTGAGATTCTAGCTCATTCCAGTCAGAATAATCATCATCAAGGAAAAGCAGACAACAAATCCTGGTGTGGGTGTGGGAAAAGGAATCTTTTACACTGTTAGGAAAGGTAGCTCCTGTGGAAATCAGGACAGAGTTTAAAAAAAAAAAAAAATTGAAGCCAGAACTGTCATATCATCCAGCTGTATCACTCGGGAATAAATTACCAAAGAACTATAAATCGATATACCGACAGAGACCTTTATGTATTTATTTTATAGCTGCACCTATTCACAATAAGGAATGGAACAAGCCTAGTTATCCATTTGCTGATCAATGGATAAAGAAGCATGTTATACATACAAAATGAAAGTTTATTTAGCTGTAAAGAAAAACAAAATTTGCAGAAAAATAAATGTTAATCACTATGTTAAGCACAATAAGCCAGGCTCAGAAAGACAAACACTGCAGGTTTCCTCTCCTATGAAGATTTAAATGCATATATATGTGGTCTGTGCATATGTGCATGTATGTGCCTATGTGTACTTATATGTGCATGTGTGTGCTGTGTGTATGCATGTTCATGTGTGTCTGTATATGTGGCTATGTGTGTATTTATATGTGTATGTGAGTGTGTGTGAGAGAGTCAGAGTGAAACAGAGAAACATGGAGAAAGATAAGTAGAAAAAGAACATGGGAGGGGAAGAGCTCTTAAGAGAGAAAGGCATAAGTGGGAGAAGGGTAGTTGGAATACATATGGCATGAAAGTAGAAAAAGACTATCTCAGAGGACGGAGAGGACCAGCAAGAGAGGGCATTGAGGAAGATAGCAGTTTGGGAGGGATGTAAATATAGTATATTCTCTCTCTCTCTCTCTCTCTCTCTCTCTCTCTCTCTTCCTTTCTCTTTCTCTCTTACACACACACACAAACACAGGAAAATGTCATAATTAAACCTATTACTATCTACATTAACTTTAAATTTTACTTTAAGATGGAAAAATTTGTATACAACAAACATATAGATAACATTATCTGACATGGGGAGAATTGAAAGTATTTCCTTTAAAACCAGGAAGCAATGAAGATGCTTTATTTTCTTGTTTTGGTTTTTTGTTTGGGGGTAATGTTTTTTGTTTCTGCTTTTATTCAATGTAGTCCTAAAAAGTCTTAGCTAGAGCAATAAGACAAGAGAAATAAAAAGGACACAAAAAAGAACTGAAATTATCATTATTTGTAAATGTCATGATCCTATTCATTAAACAGCCACCAGACACATCTTAAATATGATAGGATGTCAGCAAAATAACATGATGCACAATAAGCCCATTGTATATACCAATAGTGAACTTGCTAAGAAATAAATGGGGGCCCCATTTACAATAATTTCAAAATGGTATACCTAGGAATAAACCTGGCCAAGGTGCTAAAAGACTTCTACAATGCTGAGGAAGAAAACTGAAAAAGACACTACAAGATGGGAAAGCCTGCCCCTCAGGCTTATGGATTGGAAATTTTGTTTTGAAAATGAGTATATTACTGAATGTTATCTACAGACCAACAGGATTCATGTTAATTTCAATGACATTCTTCACAGAACTAGTTAAAACAAAATTAATGTGGAAGCAAAAAATAAATAAACAAATAAAGTAAAAAGACCTCAAGAAGCTAAAGCAATCCTGAGCAAAAAGAACAATGCTGAAGGTATCCCAACACCTCACCTCAAACTACACCACAGAGACATAGGAACAGAGGTAGAACAGCACTGTCACAGAAGCAGCTTGTAGACCAGTGAAAGACAACAGAAACCAGAAATAAACCACACAGGTGCAGCCACCAAAACTTTGACAAAGATGTCAAAAACATAGCATTGAAAAAAAAATCCTCATGAGGAAAGAATGCTGAGAAAACAGGTTGAATACATGAAAAAAATAAACTAGATCCTTATCTCTCTTGCACTCTCGGGTGCACGAGCACTCTCGCAAGTGCACACACACACACAAACAAATAAAGTCAATTCAAAATGGTTAAATGCCTTAATTTCAGACCTGAAGACACTAGTCAAAACCTTTATCAGCTTTGTCATTACCCATGCAAATGAACTTGCCCCACATGCTTGCAAAGTTCTACCCTGAATCATGTCTCTCAGCTGATACTATTAGTGGGAGTGGGGGATGGTGAAAGGCAGAGGCCCTACTCTTGGACTTGAAGTAACAGGAAAGCAGAGATGCATCCATCAGACTGGTGAGCTCACCTCACAACAGAAAGTACTCTGGGACTGTCTGAGACTGTCCTTTGTCAATCCATGTCTGTCACTAGAAAATGGACTCTGACCCACAGAGAAGCCAATACCATGTTGATATGTGTCTACTCTCTACTGAGGGGCAGTTCTTGCACATCCAAGAACTCATTTCATCTTTACCATCTTCCTTTGAGTTGGGTCAGTCATCTGAATTAATTAAAAAAATCCTCCAGACAATCAGACAACTCAACTCAGGTTTTTTGGCTTTCATGTGGCAGTCATCTTTTCTGTCTTCTTTGTCTTTGTCCATTTTCATTTTTGTCATGTATGCCTCCACAATCATATCAAAGCAGATGGGACTGTGTGATGGAGAGGTGTAAAATTCACCAAGAAATACCCAATATTATTATCTAACCTCACACTTGGTATGTGGAGGTTTACCTCACATAATGCTTCCAATATTACTCCCTATGTTAACAGGAATCCCATTAGAATCTGATATGACCCCATTATAAACAATTTGGATTTATGTGAGCCTTCTAAGTGTCTTGATTTGTGCCCCTTACTCTCCTAAAGGGTAGCTGTCTCTTTAATGGGACAATATTAAGAGGCTGTTTGACCCTTGTGGATAGCCACTTACACTCTGATGGAAGGAATTGTCATACTAATAATTATTTTGTTTAAGTGTCTCACACAGCATATTTCCTGGTAGTGTTCCATAAATAAGGCAACCCTCCAGGTGCTGATGGCTCTCGAAAACCCTGATTTTGGGCCCCCCTAAGGAAGTGATCAAAGTATGAATGGCAGAGATCCATGAGACCACCATATGGCTGCTCCTCATCTCCCCCTTGTATGACTCCAGAGTAATAGCTCTTTGAGGACTGGTAGTCAATGGTGGGTAATATCCTGGAAGACATGACAACCTAAGACAGGCACAGTTCAGTATACTGGGAATCCTCTGAGGTGGGGGTCAACAATGTTGAGGCAATGAAACCCTGGCTCCCACTAGGCCATCAAAATCTAAAAACAAAAGGGTGACTATGTAGCAGGAACAGCGGGAACCTCTATGTAAACACTGGGGGGCATGCAGCTACAAAAGCATCTCCTGCAAGAGGACCTAATTGAGGACTGCCTGAGAGAGCAAGGATTGCTGGTACAAATAATGCTAGCCAATCAGGAACTGCTGTTTAGAATAGATACTTTCTTGGAGCCAATGGGGGCGTGGGTGGAGGGTATTAAAAGAGCTGTCAGCAGTGCTCAGATGAGCTTGCTGCAGCATTCTCACCTGCTCCCAGAGTCTGTGTCATTGACTGTGCCAACTTACTCCCAACCCCCAAGAGCAGGTAGGGTCAGGCTAAGAGCTGTCCAGGGAACAGGCAACATATAGTTATTGGATATTTGTAATTTTTCTTTTTAGAATAGTAAGAGGCCATTTTTTAATAACACAACTTCTTATTTCAGAAACTGTAGCCTTAAAGATATGCTAAATATCCCAAATATTCTACCTGTAAACCAATATAAAGCTTTGGACTTTCACTAATTTGAGAATATAAAAACCTTGGATTATTTAAAGCTTTAGTGATTCAAATTTTAAAGGTTTATTCTTAAAATTAAAAAATCATAAGCTTGGTATAAAAACTTTAGTGTGTGTGTGTATGTGTGTGTGTGTTTTCATCTAGAATCTTCTCCAACAAATCAGAAAACAATGGTTTAGTTTGATATCTCAACACTAGGGAGACTGAAACAGAGGACCCTGTCACATTGAGACCAACTTGGGCCTCACAAAATAGGTGCAATAATAAAACCTCAGAACCAGGCAACCATGTATATATAAGTAAGCCAGTATATAATAAGATAGCTAATAATAAACTCAATTCATCTACAAGTAAATCCATCTAGTAAGATAGCTAATAATAAACAGACTCTCAAGAAATTATAGATATTGTGAATGAGACTCAGATTTAAGAAATAATTATGATTAATATGTTTTAAAAATCTGATAAAAATGGACACTACAGAGAACCAAAAAGTTTTAATAGTCAAATAGGAATTCTAGAATAGAAATTATGGAGTAAACCAATCATGCTTAGCAGATTACAGAGCTCAACATAACGAAGTGAGACTAGAATAAAAGACCAAAGCACAAGGAGAAAAGATGATTAAAATTATTTTTTTTAAAAAAAAAGTCTGAGATATCGTTAGCACACAGTAAAACATATTGAGCATACACACAATTAGGAGCTCAGAAGAAAAATGGGGCAAACACCTGATGGGGCAAACACTTTGTCTAATGAGATAAAAGCTGTGAATTTTACAAAATTGACAAAAAAAAAAAAAAAAAAAAGCCAAAAGCCAAACTGAACACTCACGTTTCATTGTCTCTCACTGAGCAGAGCAGTTCACCCCACGTTGGCTCTCATTTTCAGGCACACTAAGCCTGAGGGTCTCTGTGATCCGCTCTCTCATCTCCTGCCTCAGTAATTATCAGGCCCAGTGGTCCTCACCCTCAGAGGGTCTGCACTCCCTGAGAATTGTGTAGAGAGATTTTTAC
This sequence comes from Mastomys natalensis, assembly GCA_021653895.1. Classification (NCBI taxonomy): domain Eukaryota; kingdom Metazoa; phylum Chordata; class Mammalia; order Rodentia; family Muridae; genus Mastomys; species Mastomys natalensis. Next base: position 29,594 of record JAJTUV010001797.1, read on the forward strand.
AAATCCTGAAGCCCTCCTCAACCCCCTATCCTGGTCTAGCTGAGCTGGACATGAGGGGGAGGGAGTGGGGGAGGCGGAGTGTCTGCTAGCTTTGGAAAGCTCCTGTGAAGGCTATAATGTGCACAGTGAGAACCATGCACAGCAGCTCCATTTGCACCAACTAGAAACCCAGCATTGCCCCCAAATTCTACACTTCAGGCTTACTAGCCACAGCTACTATTTGTGTTGCTGCTGTTGTTTAGTCAGCAGCTGCTGCCTCCTTACTCCCATCCTTTATCTGGACTATAGTCCCAGAAGGAAGGAGAACTGGGTTGCTTATTAGCCCGGAAAACCCCAGAAATCTGTTGACCATAGACCTAGCCAATGATTCCTTTGATATCAAAAGCAAGTGCAGTCTAACATTTTGGACCTTCGTCTAGGTCTGCATTCCTTTTTTAAGATTTTAATTAGTGTATGTCTGAATGTCACAACTGTGCAAAAGTCAGAAGGCCTATGTCAATCTTGTCATATTAAAATTCAAGGACGTCCTCCTGTTGGTCTGCATGAGCATTGAGTTTCTCTCCATCGAGTTTTATTTGCTTTTCCCAAGATGGAAATCAACTATAAAATTAGTAGCTCTAACTGGCTGTAAACTAGGAAAGACTTCAGATTGACTCAACTGAGATAAATCTACTAATAAGTGGGCTTCCATTAAGCAGAGCCTACCACAAACACCACCTGGGCACCATGAGGAAGATTACCTCAGAATGCAGACAAAGGAGCTAAACAATAGCAGAAAGGCATAGACAGAATGAGTGACAGCTATGGTGGCCCCTTGGCAAAAAGACAGCAGCATTCATTTGGCCTCAGCTGTCAGTAGAAAGACAAGAGTGAAAGTTATAAAGTGTATAAGGATGATGGAAAGAGATTATCTCAGGAAATAAAATGTCAAGTGGACAAGAAGAGAAACTAAAGATATCTATTATATAGCATGGTGACTGTAATTGGTAATAATATACAGTAAACTTAATAATCTCCTAGGAGATATTTTAAGTCTTCTATCACACACACACACTCACACACACAAGATGAGTTTTTGAGTTCATTTGTATATTTCATTTTCAGCTTAACTTAGCAATTTTGTAATGTCGCAACTAGCAATCAGCACCATGTATATCCTAAACACAATTTCATCTACCAAAAGTTTTAAATAAATTTGGAAACAGGCATCTATGGGCTGGAAATCATTTGTTGCTTCAATAAAAGATTGAACAAAAGTCCTGCAAACACTTTTTAAAGTGTAAGATCTTGTCTTTGTTAGAGTTGGTCAAGTGAACTGAACTGCTCCAACCTGCGCCATAGTAGACTTTGGTGCAGGTGTGTCACCACAGAAAGAGCAGCTGAAACTTCCTCTGTGCACCCCTGTCAGCTTCTGTTTCTAGTCTCTACCCTGCTACTAAGAAAGAACATCCAGAGATTCCCAGGTAAGGGGGAAAGATTGGAAGGCACATGGTTCTAAAGAAAGCACAGAAAGGTTTACTTAGTAAATAAATAGGTCTTCCTTTGTTATATACAAGTATCTTCCAAGGCAAAGTCACCCATCTTGAAGGGAAGATCTTTAAGACTCAGGATGTTAAAGGGGAGATGGAACATTCCATCCTACAGGGAGCACCTTAAGCTCAGGAAGTGAACCACTCAAAAGCTTCAGGAAATCCCAGAAACTGACAAGAATCACTTGACCCTCCCCCTCCAAACGTACAGTAGTAAGGACTGCTGAGAGACCCTCAATCAAGCCAATCTGCCTAGAAGAGGCTCAGATCAGTCCAGTGGACTGGAAGAGCTGAGACCAGCTGAACTGCCTGGAAAAGATGCTCACAAACTGTTGAGTTTGCTGGCAGGTTGGGCAGCGAGCTCCATTGTAGGATCATGAAAGGCAGCCTAGTTCCTGGTTGAGGAAACCCTGGTGACCCTGAGGAACGGCAGGTGTTTTCCCTGTCACGAGGCTCCTGACACAAGGCTGCAGCCCTCCATAGATTTGTGGCCATCAGTCACGTAAGGGCAACGCCTCAAGCCCCTCCACAGGTAGAGGACGCGACCTGTAGTCATGTAGCCTCAAGACAGATCTCCATTTTAATGAGGTACCTAAAGGACTGAAGGACTTAGCCAGTTAAGCTTTCTTTCTCAGATACTCCTCCCTGCAAAAGGTATTTCATCTTAGGCACACCCTGAGAAACTGAGGTACAGTTTTACTCATCGTCATTCTCTGTCATGACAACAAATGCTTTAAACCATGGACTGCTTCTTTTCATCAGAATCTGCCCTGGGGAGCAATGAGCAGGCCGTCTCCTAAAGAGCCACCATCTAATCTCCCACAGAAGGCCTCTCAGCACTCCCAGCCACGGCCTCCACCAAGCCAAGCTGCCCACCACTAAGCCTAGTACTCACCCCCGCCTTCGACCCCGGGCCAGATCCAGCCTGTGGGCCCCCACTCTGTTCTCAGCTCTTCCAAAGAACCTACAAACCAGATGGCCCTAGCCTCCCTGCTGGCCTAGAGACCCCCAAACCAGATCCAGCTGTCCCCAGGACCTCAGACTGTGCTCCCCCATCCCTGGAGTGGTGTCCTGCGGTTTCTCATAGCCCCACACCCGGCACCAGTGTGAGTAAGTGCAGTCAAACTTCCAGAAGCCAGCTTCCCTGAGTGACCAGAGCCCTGTGGCGGAGCAGACAAGGGACCCCACTTAACCCTACACTCCATGTTTCCAGTTTCATCAACTGGTATCTGTGCTGGATGGCCTTTGGTGATGCAGCTGTCTTTGTGCAATTTCTGCTGCTGTAGTGACCTCTCACACACATTTCTATGAGTAACTCTTTGGTTCACCAACTTGGACTTCGGTGATATGCATACTTTGGTCTGTCGTCAGTTTCCTCCCTGGGACCAAGAGACTTTTGCTCATGTCTCCTCCAGAGTAGTGTCACACATCTTTCTAGAAAAGACTTAACTCTATGTTGAGGGAATATTCCTTATCAACAATTTGGGTAACTATGAAGTTCCTTATACAGATTGTCTTAGCTAATCTTCAGAGAAACCCTATAGCCACGTGTGAGTAGCAATGCAATGCTCCAACATGGCTTTCTTTTTAGTTTTTAAAATAAATCATAACAGTGTTTAAAACAATGATTTTCAGTCCAAGGTTCTATAGTAACTACCACATTTATTTTGTCATTTATTCATATGAGAAGAAAACTTTGACAACAAAAGACTTATTAAAAATGATGTCTTTTTATTTTTGTTACACACCAACATTAACATCAAATACTATAAAAGAAAGAAAACTTAATTTGGAGATTTAATCAAAATTCTTCAGTACATTTATAAACATATAATTGTGAGCTAGTGGGATGGCTCAGCAAGTAAATATTCCTGTAGTTGGCTTGAGTTTGATCATTGCAATGTACATGCAAGTCCCACAGGTTGTCCTCTGATTTACACACACCACACACACACAGACACACACACACTATAGGTAGACAGATCATATTTTATACAGCATATAAAATCTGTTAAAAAGCCAAATGAGTGAGACTCTAACTAGCTTTACCATGTACTGTAATTTGGATAACTGTCTCTTCTCCACCTGTGTGTTAAAGGCTTCGCTCTCCATCTTGTAGCACTGTAAACCTTTAACAGGCAGGGCCTAGAGGAATCTAGGTTACTGCCCCCCCCCAGACCGTTTGTCCTCTTCTCCCCTCTCCCAACCCTTCTCCCCACCTATCTCCAGTTTGGACCCTCTCTCTTCCTCCCTTCCCCCCTCCCTCTTTTATTTCTCCTCATCCCCTGCTGCCCTCTCCTCCTCCTTTTCCTTACCCCCTCCTTCTCCTTCCAAGACACCAGAGGACAAGCACCTTTCCCAAACACTCTGTTGGGATGAACTACCTCACTGCAAGCCAGAGACGGCAAATCCAAGAGAACACAACCTCTGAAACCATGAGTCACAATGAGCTTTTCCTCCTTTAAATGGATTTTCTCCTGTTTTTCGCCCCAGCAAAGAAACACTGATTAGCATAGACCAATAAGAATATACCTAAAGCAGCACATGAGTGGGGATACTAAGCTGTGGACAACAGTGTTGAGGGTCTGACAGACGCTTCTGTCAGGGAGCCTGGTACTTGAGGGGGACATTGAATTAGTAATTGCCAGAATTAGCCGCAGTCTCTCTTCCTCCACATGTACTTCCTCATGTCTGGAGACCCTTTCGTGACTTATTCCACTGCTCAGTGCAGACAGCTTGCTGTGAGCATTGCAGGCTCCATTGTGAGGTTGTCGCAGGAAATCTGGGGCCCGAGTGTCGTGCCCTTGTCTTGTTCTTGCAAGCCTCAGATGTTAGGACTGTCAGGTATAAATCATCTATAAGCACTTATAATGAGGAAAACTCAGAAAGCAAGAAGTTAAGTTCTTCTCTCTTGTTGACTAGATACGAGGATGAGACTGTCCCTCAGGACAAGCACCTTGATTCCCATCTGGCTTCCTTAGAGGGAGTAATGTCCTCCAAGCTCTGAGAGCTAGATGGTACAGTTGCCTCCCTGGCAAGCTGAACAAATGGGCCACAAAATGCTGCTCCGAGTCTCCAAGGCACAGCATATTACAGGAGGGAGCCAAATGTTTCTTCTGTGTGCCCAGAACATGGGAGGTAGAGTCCTGGAGGCTTTATACTAGGGGATATCCTTGAGACTAGGAAAAGGGTCAGGGAACCTTGTAGCCCTACTCACTGAGAGTCAAATAGGAGACCATCATACCAGCATGAAACAGGGCCTTGGAAATAATCAAATAAGATTCCCTTTAAAATAACAATGAAATGGATCTTAGAATTGAGATAAGAAGAAAGCTGTAATAATAGGAAAGTGTTAGTGGAAACAAATCTATCAAATACCATTTCATTGACCAACGTAAGAACGGTGCCAGGAATGATAATTTGTTTGTTGTCTTGGGGGAAAACGAATTACAATTTGAAAGAAGAAAAATATTTCAATATGGTTTTAATTAAAAAATTTTAAACTCAGTAATGAATTATTTTATCCTTTAACCAGAAGCCATAGGCTGTAGAATTGAGCCAAGTAAACTTTCATTTATTGTCTTAGCAACTCTGCTTAGTCCAGTGACTACACTGGGATCCATTTATATCACTGATGACAAATTTGTAAATGCCATCACAAGTTTTCCTGGTCAGAAATTGTTCATACAGAATTTTCCATTTTGAACAGATTCCTTTTTCAATTTAAGCAAAGAGTGGGAGGAAAAGATAGGGGGTGTGACAGAGAGGAAAGGAGAATGAAAAACAGAGGCAGAGAGAGAGAGAGAGAGTAACAGAAGGAATAAACGGTGATCAGAACTTGGACTAAAGTAAGCTAGGACAGACTTTCCTAGATACACTCTAATTCTTGAAGCCAGAGTGTAGCTTAGTGGTAGATATGCACAGTGGGAAACCCTGAATTTAGTCCCTAGCCCAAAAAGAAAGAAAGGGAGAGAAGGAGGGAAGGAGGGAAGGAGGGAGGGAAGAAATAAGAGAGAGAGAAAGATGAAGAGGAAGAGGAAGAGAAAAGATGAGGAAAAACAGGACGAGACAGAGAAGAAGAGAAAACAAGAAAAGAAAATGCTTTTTCACAACCGTACTGAGGTACAGATGACATCCAGGAAGCTGCACATATTCCAAATGTGTGATTTGCTCAATTCTGACACACACGTTCTCCAGAGCCATCACTGATCAGAGTTCATGACTTCTATCTCTCCCTAAGCCGCTCCCCACCACCACAGCCCTTCCTGATTCCCTACTTCTTCACACAAAGAGGTCGAGTTTTAATATTTTATATGGTCACATAATATCACACCATGTGTTCTATTTTATAGCATGGTGTTTTTAGGCATAATTGGGATTTGTATATATTCTGTGTTATCAGTAGCCTCTCTTTGGTACAGACATGTCTCCACACAAATGTCCCAAGGCTGACCAAACTAGACTTGCCTGGTGACTGTCAGCCATCCTAACAGAGCATCTCCTCCAGATGCAGCCGTACCATTCCCCCCCTCTATTCATGTCTAGTCATCACAGGCTCCTGCCAGCAGAGTGTGCAAACATCTTCCTCATGCATCCATTGCTTTGCATTTCCATGGCTACGAAACAAACAAAACCATTATAATCTCTTTCCCAACTTTCTTGGAAATCACCCTGTGTCCATTCTTTTCTTCATTTTAGCAATCCCCATGGTACAGCCAGGGTGATTTCTTTCTAAAACACGATCCCTCCGATTGCAGCTCGGATTGATTTTGTTAGGATTTGAGGACAAATCTTTGACTCCATTTAGTCGAGTGGTTCTTACTGACCTCTCTATGGAGACTGACCGCAGGGTTAGTTACCAGAGCTGCTAATGACTCATGTCACACTGGTTCTAATCTCTCTGGCGGTCCCCCCTCTCCACTCAGAGCCCAGCAGTAAATCACAGTTTCTACTGTTAGGATACAATTGGAAGCTACCATTACTTTAATGTTAATATTTATTTTTGTCTTTGAGGAAAAAGTCTCCTTAAGTACTCCAGGCTACACTTGAACATAGAAGTCCCCTCTCAACCCTACACCACCACCTCCGTAATTCACCAAGTGCTGGGGTTAGGGGCTTCACCCACACATTGGGTTCAACTACCACCATTTTCAACCATTTCGTCTGAACTGTTGCCACAAATCAGTAAGGGGAAAGTTAATTTAAATTCATTCATATTCTTCTTCCTTTCTCTTCCCTCCCTCCCTCTCTTCTATCTTTCTCTCTCCTCCCATCCAACTGTTTTTCTAAGTATTCCTTAACCTGTACGATGGCTAAATCCAAGCACATACCTGGTTGTCATATCCCTTCTACTATCTGTCCATTATGATTACAATACAACCCAAAGTCCTCTGACTGACCACGGGTCCTGTTTGATCCAGTCCCTGCTCACACTCTCCCCTCATCCTCTACCACTGCCTGCCTCTTCCCCCCTGCTGCAGCCCTGACATCCTAACCTTCTGCTCTTGACTCAACACATCCCACCGAACGTCTCTTGGGATGCTTTTCCAGCTTCTGAACGGCTGGCCCTTATCATCAGAACCCTCTGACCACTTTTCCTCTTCAGGGAGAATTGCTCTCCATCCTGTTGCTGAATTTTTGCTTTCTGTTCCTCTCAATGGCATCCCACCTCACTTACGTCAGTCTCCACAACAGATGGCCTGCAGGACAGGACCACACACCATCTGGCCATCTGGTCCTCCACAACCTCATTTCTTTTCCATTCTCTTTATGACGTCCAGGCCACACTATTACTAGTTTCCTTGATGTTTTTCCAGGCTTTCAAGGGCTGTCCTAACTCAAGACTTTAGAGGTATCAACCTTTCTTTCTAGGTTATTCTCATGTAAAACTCCTAACGTCAGTGGATCGCTCCTGTCATTTAGGTCCGACTCAAGTGCTGGTAATAAGGTAGATCTTTTCCCACAATCCCAGTTAACATAGAAACCCTATCAGCACAGCCATTCCACTCTACCTTCATCTTTTATTCTCAAACCCGGTCACTCAGCATGCTAACTACGTGGTGTACTGGCTGTTTTCTGTGGAGTAAGGTGCGCCATCCTCCCGCAGAGCAGCAATCCTTTCTGTCACTGCTGTTTACATTGTCCTTACACAAAGAATACATAGTTTCCCATTGTGTATTGGAGCTATCTGAAATTTATTTATGTGTCTAATTTACATCTTCATGTCTCCACCACTTTGCCCTACAGCCAATCCTTAAAGACACAGCTGTGTAGAGGAAGAGAGATTAACTCAATCATCGTTTAAAATCATAACTAATTTTAGTGTCTGTATTTTCAGATCTCCCCAGACACTTTCTCTCAGATGTGAGTCCCAGTCAATCCCGTGCTATACAAACTATGAACAGACAAAAACATAAGAACAAAACCAGAAAGTGATCTTGGTAGTACATGATATTCAAGAGGCAGAGGCAAGAGGATCTCCGTGTGTTTGAAGCCAGCCTGACCTACATTGTAAGTTCTAGGACAGTCAGTGTGACAGCTACACCCTGTCTTTAAAAGGAATGGGGGTGGAGGGATGGGGTGAGGGGGACACAGCCCATCATCAGGGGAGTTTCCACTGAAAATGGACACTTGCTGAGCCCTTCCTCCACTTCCACCCAGGGAGAGAGTAGACTGTGGCGCAAAGGCCATCACACTAGGCTACTTCTCTGTTCACCCTAACTGGAGTGTCCCCTATTGGGCTGGTCCAGGAAGTCTTTCACAATGGCAGGAGAGAGGAAGTGCAGTGAGGGTTGAAGTAAAGACAGAGAAGGCTATTACAAAATAAGCTGACCCCTTTACCGTTTGTGGAACTTAATAGATCGGGATTGATCCACTCGATGTGAAAATAAACGGAAGACAGACCTCAACAGAATCAGAGGGGCCTTTTATTAAAACAATGAAGGGCGGCAATCTTGGGGGAAGTGGAGGCTGTGCAGACGCTCAAGGAGCTTGAGGGTTGAGGGTTTCGTGGGGGCAGAAAAGGGAACTTTGGGGGTGGACGATTCCATCTGCACATCTGTTCCCCTCAAGTCTCAAAGTTGTAACCAACATAAATTGATATTTTGATCTGGTTGGGAACCTCCCAGCCCCTAACTGTCTGCAAGTGTTAACAACTGGCGAACTCTCCTGTAGGGAGTTTCTCAGCTAATCTGAGACTTTTAGTCCTGCGCACCCCTCGAGCATTAATCCTTCAGACTAGTCTCAGACTCTTACAGAGAACACAAAGACCACACAGGTGAGGAAGGCTTTCCCTAACCGTAGGGCAGGAAGTGTTTACTTCCAGGGGTGGACAGGGGTTGGAAAAAACAGCCCAAACTTGCCAAACTTGCGGAGCCCCTTAGGCGGGGCTTAGTGTCTGTCTCCTCTCCTCCAGGGCTCCGCTAGCTAGCACCTCCGTGCAAAGGCAGGAATCTGCGCGGGGTGGGCAGGGCTCACAGCACTTCCTCCCTGAGCCCACGTCCTCGCCTCGAGGCCGGCCCAGCCCAGAGGCGCCAACCGCACATCTCTGCTCATTCCGGTGCACTTCAGCTCAGCCCGGCTCATCTCGGCTCAGCCCTGCGCTTCTAGGCTCGCCCCCAACCCCCGCCCGGCATCCCGGCTCAACCCCGAGCATCTCCGCACAGCCCCCCTCAGCTGTCGAGGTAAGTGGCACCCTAACCCTGCGCGCGGCTTTGGGGCACCCGGGCTGCCACGCTGCATGTCCTGTGGAGTGTATGTGGGGGGAACTAAGTGACACAGGTCCACGCACCGGCCACGTGAACCCCACCTCCCACACAGACAGGAAGCTTCCAGTCCCCTGTACACCTCTTGCTCACTTGACCTCTACCAGGCCTGGGGCTCCCTCTTCTCCACCATGCATTTTGTTTTAACAGATTTTCTGCTTAAAAAATGCTAAGAGGTCTCAGGGACCCCACCTTAAACTGAGCTAATCTTGAAACAAAACATCCCTGAGGCATTTTAGGGTACCTCACGTTAAGTGGTAGTCTGAGGAGACTTGTGAGAGTCAGAGGACACATAGCTCAAAGTGTTTCCCTTCCTTTAAAGCTTTAAAAGTAATTCTGATTTTTGAAGACTATCTTTCCCTCTCAGTCTCCTTTTCTTTATAAAAATGTGGTAAGGGTGAGTTTGAATACCAGACACGGGTTTCCTAATTTAGTTTGGAGTGAAGATGCAGAAAATGCTTTAAATCATGGAAGACAGGGATGCTCTTGTATAGCATCACCACCCCCCAGATCTCCCAGGACAGGCCCAGCGCTCAGACCTTACCACACGTGCCTCTTCATTCCACTCAGCAATGGATTTCTTGGCTTTCATACCACAGTGCAGAGTGACACGTGCTCTCCTAGAGCCTCTCAGCATTTTTGTGATAGGAAATCTGAGCAAAAGGAGACTATAGAGCAGAAAAGAGGCTGTGGGTTTATCCTCCATACAAGAGTGATACAGTGTGAACAAAAGCAAGTGCGCACTCCACTGCTTGTTTTTAAAACTGGGAGTCCAAACCGAAACTTCAGAAAGCCAATCTTGGCTTTCAGACTAAACCAGGAGTTTTGCCTTCTGGGCCTCCCTAAAACACAGGCACACAGTCCTGGAGAGGAATGCTGGCTAGCAAGATAGCAAAAGAGAAAAAGAGTCCCTTGTACTAAATGTCCTTCCCGGTGATCTGTTCAGTGAGCTCAGAGTCTAACAAATGTAATGTCATCTTCCAACTATTAGCACTTAACTTTTACATTCTTACAAATATTTGTGACATTTCTGGTACCTGATAGATTCCAGTTGTTGCTATACATCTATCAGATACTATCTAGACAGAGATGAACTTAATCATATTGTTTTAACCACATTGGAACTCAAGTCATCAATGAGATTATACCATATAGAATGGAGACAGTAACAGTGCTGGGAAGGGGTTGGGTGGATCACATGCTGCCTCAATCTTGCATTCAATACCAGGGGGAAAAGGAGGATATGCCAACGGACTTTGTTATAAGCTGAAATATAAACACTTTTGATGGGTTTTGTTTCTGAGAATTTCCTCTAAAAAAAAAAAAGCAAAGTAATTTCTGATTTCTATGTAAGTTGCCAACATTCCATTGTATTGCATTTCAATAGGCCGGAGTTACTATTTTTTGAGAAATGTAACTTTGAAATGTGTAGTTAATTACACACACTCAGTAGGCTCTGTAGCACCCACTACATTTTCTTGGAAGTTTTATATTCTGAGAATGTATACCCGTTCTCCACTATAGTTTCACCATATGTCACAGATAGATAAAAAAAAAAAAAAAAAAAAAAAAACCTCTAGATATTTCCATATTATATAGTGAGCAATTTATAAAGTTCATTGCCATGGATGTTTGAGTTGTGCTACTTTAATTTCTCAAAAGGCATTGCTGCTTTTTGTTTCTATTCATTTCTAGTCCCTTTCTCTTTCATTTTACCTACTTTGATAAGTAAGCCTTTTAATGAATCTACAATTTTTTAGAATAAATTCAATTTGTGCTCTGTAATCTATCAACATTTACAACATTATCAAACCTTACAAGTGATCTTAGGAACTTTAAAAATGGAATAGTCTAATACAAATAAGACAAGCATGGACATTATACACATAATTGGAAGATAATTTTATGCAATTGTTTTTGGATAATTATGTGTGAGAAAAATATTTATTGCAGCTAAGTGTCTGGGTTGATGAATAAATTTTGTATTGTAGGTTTGTGTCTGGACTCTGACATGTCCCATGAGGTTAGATTAAGCCTCAGGACTGAACATTTTTTAATTAACATGATTGATCCTTTCAATATGAAAATTTGTGTTTTGTATCAATTCTCTCATATCAAATAATAGGTATCTTAAAAAGTTTAAATATTATATGAATTTTATGTAAATGATTACATTGTATATACATTGTAAATATACATTGTAAGATTTAAAGGTATTTGGCAAGGACACTGGTGGTACTCTGATGTATATATGCTTTATAGTTATATCAGAGAATTAACTTTCAAAGGTAACTTCATACATCTGAAAAAAAAAATAGTACTTCCGTAGGGAAATGAGGAGAGCTACACTAAGACCTAATACCACCTCTACCAGTTCAAGAGATGGGAAGGCAGGGCTTGGGGACAGCTAGGGACTAGAGGCTATTACTGCTACCCTTGTGTCCCTACTTCCCAGCCAAATTCTGTCACTACTGTTGAGGTTCAAAATGTCTCAAGCCCCAAGACCCAGTTTGCTCACTGGTCCCAGTTTTGAGGTGGTAGGGAAGAAAAAATGCCACACCAAGCCTTCATACTCCTCAGTCCAGACTCAGGAGCTTCAGTAGAGACTAAATCTCCTGTGAGCTGACTATAACCCTGAATCACTAAGAACCATGTTAGGAAACCTATTTCCTTCTTTCTATTGCATCTTGGGTTCCCTTTGGATCACCATGTGGCAGTAGTACATAATACTTATTGTTCATTTTAGCAGGTAACAGCTTATCTAAGTTCTTGAGACCAGAAGTTTCATATTTTGAATTTTGGGGGGGATAGATGTAGGGGATAGAATGTTTGCATATACAAGAAATATCATGATTATCAATTATGAGCATGAAACTCATTTGCTTCATATGCACCTTATACAGATAGTTGGATGGTACTTTATGCAATGTCATAAATAATTCTGTACATGAAAAAAGTTTATGTATTTCACCTAAGGGAGATAAGGAATATTTACCCCCTTGAGAAGACTAAATAAATTCTATGTTCTGTGCCTATATTTTTGACTCTGGACCATCACGTGTGGTCCCTGTGGAATTTTCTTTTTGTGACATCATGCTGGTGCTCCAAAATACGTCAGAGTTTGTAAGATCTAAGATTTGGGATTTTCAGAGTTAGAGATGCTTAACCAGACCCTGAGCTGGCTTAATTACCATGTGACTGGCTGATCTTCACATCTAGACTTGTACTACTGTAGCTCCTCTTTGCCACTGAAATGAAAGCACAGACAGGTTAAAAAAAATGTATGTAGCCAGTAACATGGAGGAGAGCTGCTACTGACCTGGAGAAGTTTGATAACAGCATCCTACATCAAGCACAAGTGCTCAGATGAGGCAAAAGATGAGGCTAATCCTCAGTGGGCTAGTAGCCTAGAAATGGGGAGAAAAGCAGACAGTGATAATTCTACATGGGACTAAAGTTGTGTTCTGTGTGACCACATAACAGGCCAGAAGGGGGTAGGGGATGAATGGAAGAGAGCCAAGCAAAGCAAGCAAACTTGTGATAGATGGAAGACAGATAGCATCCTCAACTCTAAGTTATTGCCTTTGTTTGGAAAAGTAGTCTCCTTAGGCCCAATCCTGATTTCATTCTTTATTATATCCAAATTCCTCTAGGTGGCCTTCCGGCTTGATTAAATTAACAGGATAGTAAGTCTAATCCTTTCTCTAACTCTACTGGAAGTCTTTCTGATTTGAACTTATATAACAGACTCATCAGAGATATCAGAGTGCTAGGAGGGAGATAAGTGTTTAATTACAGAGAAATTCTGCTCCCACACAGTGGCTGGAAGATTTATGTCCAGGTAAGTAACTCCATCCTGTTAGACTGGAGAGAAATCAGAAGTGCCACTAGAACAAGTAAGCTGTGAATTGGCAATTTTCTCTTAGTTTTTATGATGAAATTTTCATGCATTTGAATGATGACTATATATTCATATATTCATATATTTGTGTGTGTGCCTGTGTGTGTGTGTGCGTGTGTGTGTGTGTGTGTGTGTGTGTGTGTGTGTGTGGTGTGTTGAGAACTGTGGCCATAGAGAAAACTTACTGGCATGCTCCTCATGGCTTGCTCAGCCTGCTTTATTATAATAGAACCCAAGACCACCAGCCCAGGGTGGCTCCACCCACAATGGACTGAGCCCTCCCCCATCAATCACTAATTAAGAAAATGTTCTACAGGCTTACCTGCAGCCCAGTCTTATGGGGGCATTTTCTCACTCAAAGTTCCCTCCTCTCAAATGTCTGGCTACAGCTGTGTCAGGTTGACATAAAACTATCCAGCACATGGAATAAGGACCCCCGAACTCTCTCACAGTAGGCACTGAGAGGTTGCTCTGATCCCTGTTAGGTCTTTTCAACTTCTTTCATACTGGATCCCCAATTTCTCCCTCATTGCCCAACTCCTATATGAGGCTACTAAAGGCTCTTCAGAAGAACCTCCCCTTGCACTCTCCTCAAATCCCATTCAAGCACTGAAACAGGCCTTACCTAAAGCATGCACCTTATCACTACCCAATTCTTCCAAATCCTTCTTTCTGTCCCTCCATGCTAACCAAGGCCAGAACCTAGCCTTCGTCTACTCATGAGCAGGAGATACCTACGATCCTGTAGCATATCAGTCTAAACCAGTCTAAATCCAACCTTCCTGATGCTGCGACTCTTTATTGCAGTTCTTCATACTGTGGTAACCCCTGATCATAAAATTATTTTCATTGCTACTTCCTAGCTGTTATTTTTCTACAGTTAGAAATTATAATGTAAATATCAGATATTTGTGATATCTGATATGCAACCCCTATGAAAGAGTTGGTCCCGTCCCAAAGGCTGAGAACCACTGTTCTAAACAGTTAGCTCTTGTTACAAAGGAATGGTCACTCAACTGATGCTGCCTTGATCCTTTCAGAAGCCAACAAAATTTCCTCACATAGCCTAATAACTATTAACTCCTGCCGCCATCACCCTCCCAGGTCCAAATCTTTCATGCCTGCATCCTTGACTCTAATATCTCCTTGGAACCATGCCCTGGCTCATCTCTGTCATTGTCTTTCCAGACCATGCTGCTCCCATGCCTCAAGTAACCTTAGCGTTCATGCGCAGATACTAACCATTCTCTCCATCCCTTCATGCACAATTCAGTCACCTCACTCACAGACCCCCAATCCCTGGATTGGTCGATAGACAGGGGCTCCCTAAAAGCGCCTCTTGGGTTATGTCATCATCCAGGACCACCCTAACTCCCACAACATACACCCTCATCAAAGCCAACCTTCTAGCCCTAGATACTATTTGCCAACAAGCCAAACTCACTGCCTTTAAACAAGCCCTAATGCTTGCTAAGGATCTTTCTGTTAATTGATATTCATACTCAAAATGTGCATATAAAATAATTCATTTAAATATTCTAATGTGGAGCAAAGGAGGCTTGCTCACCCAAAGGGGGACCGCAATCACCAATCTCTCCCTTGTTTAGGACCTTTTTAACTCTGTCCTTTTTCTGTCCAACACAGCAGTAATCCATGAGAAAGACCAGAAATACATCCTCTCTCTCAAAACAGAACATGCTGATGACTAGCTCCCCCACACTCAGATCTTCATCTGCCCTCTCTTTTCTTGCCTATCAAATCCCCCCTTGTAGCCCTCACTCAAGATTTCTCACACATGTACCCCTGTTTCATCTATCTATGCAGACCCTAAATTCCGTCCTAAAAAATTATGGATAAAAAAGTATTATCCAACTCTGAGATTGACAGATCCATAAAGTCTTGACGGGCACCTATGATACTTACCAAAAAACATAACCCAATATCAAACCTCAATATCAAAGTTTTCATCTCACCAAATCCAAGGTCTCCTGACAGCCATGGATTGATGTGTGTGTGTGTGTGTGTGTGTGTGTGTGTGTGTGTGTGTGTGAGAGAGAGAGAGAGAGAGAGAGAGAGAGAGAGAGAGAGAGAGAGAGAGGGATGCATTCTTGTGTGTATGTGTGTGCGTATTTATCATTAATACCTTCTCTGAATGGGTCCAAGCATTTCCTACTACCAATAAAAGAGTGCTCACGTATTAATTACAGAACTTATTCCCTGATTAGGCTAGCCATCCTCAGTACAACCAGATAACAATCCAGAATTCACATCCTCTATTTCCCAAAATGTTTCAAATTACTTAAAAGTCTCCTAGAAGTTTCATATTCTCTATTACTCCAGTCTTCAGTCAAGGTTGAAAGGACAAACCCTAATATAAAAGAAACCTCACCCTAGAATTAAAATAGGGTTGGGTTAAACTCCTGGCCCTGGCATTGCTCAAATTGAGAGCCTTACCTAAACAAGACAAACAGCTTCCACAAATAGCCAGTCCCTTTGAACTCATGTAAGCAGTGACTCACCCACCACAGACTCTCCCCTAATACCTCATTGCTCTTGTCTTTCCTATCAAACAGCGTCTTTCCTTTCCTCAGGGCAGAACTTTGGAAGCATCCTAACAATTCTTTACCTCTTCCACATCGCTCTTCCTGATATAGAGACAGGACATGTAGTCAATACCTCTGTTCCGTTCTATCATTCCGGACTGGATATGAAGTGTAAGGAAAGTAAGAGCCACAGTTGCTTTGGCCTAAATGACTGGAATGTGAGGTTCCATCAGCTGTGGGGAAGTTAGAGAAGAGGTGACCAAAGTTCACTTCCAGGTATGAATGTAAAGTACCAGGTGGTAACACAAATATACCTATTCACCCTATGAAAGGCTTAGTAAGCATGAAAACGCAGTTATTGTTCCCATTGTTCAAGTTAAAAATGATAACAAGCTTCAGATTATAATACAGGATTTTACCATCTAAGAAATAGGACATAAGACAAGACCTTTGGGGATCCCAAAGACTTAAACCATCCTAATCTAGCTAACTTAAGAACACAGTAGGCTAATCAGCACCATCCCACTTCTTGATAGTCGAGACAACTCCAGTTGTCTTTAACATGTGTGGAAGGAAGAAATGAACACCGAAGAGCCGTGTATTCACACATACAGTGCTGGTCAGTGATACACTGTGCAGTGAGGGACTTCCACAACTGCAGCGTAAAAACACGATCCCAGGGAGGCAGGATGAGGCCCCTCCCCAACACAAAAGCTTGTTGTGTCCAGAGGTGAAAGAGTTTCTGTTTTCAAATTCTGAAGCCAGATTTGGAATAAAAAGATGCTTTCTCGTTGTGCTGTTAGATTTCAAATGGAGGTTCCCCTAGAAGCTACTGAAAATATCAGGGACAATGGTGAGGTGTTTAAAAAGCTGAAAGTCAGGAAGCAGTTCTAGTGGAATTTGGGATAACATTTCACTCAGCTTGGTAGTGGGTATCAGAGTGTGTCATTGTGAAGTGATAGAGTTGGCGGAATGCCACAAAAACCATGGCCACAATGACATAGAACAGTGGCTCTTGAGCTGTGGGTCATGACCCCCTTAGCAAACCTCTGTCTCCAAAACCATTTGCATTATAATTCCCAACGGCAGCAAAATCACAGTTATAAAGTAGCAATGAAAATAATTTTATGGTTGAGGACCAACACAAGGAGTTAAAGGGTCACAGCATTAGGAAGGTTGAGGACACTGCCACCGGCAGCTCTCATGGCAAAGGTACAGTCCTTAACCCTTAGACATCCGTCTCAAAGAACACATTTTGCAGATGTGACAGGATGAAGGAGATCCCATGAAATATTTTTCTACTTATTTCAAATCATGTTTCATAATTGCTTTTCTGACTGAGTTTATCTAGGACTGCTGTATTTGTGCTATTAACAGGTGCTTTATCTCTGCCGTTAGCATTCACAAGTGGCAGTTACATCAAGGAACCAGCTAAGCTTGAGATGCAATCATCTTCATTTGGGTATAGTGGCTTCCTCGGGGGCGGGGAGAAGGATGGCACCACTGAGCGATCACCCCAGCCCTGTCTTTTATTGCTCTCCTTCCGGTTCAGTTCCATAAATGGTTGGAGTCAGCCAGCCAAGATTCGCTCTTAGTGTATTTAGAATTTTGTGGCTTATATATTTCTCATATTGTAAATAACAAGCAGAAATGAAGACCTGTGGGCTGTGAGTGTTCATAAAGGAAGTAGAGCACAATGAATATAGACAGAGAGGAAAACCTAAGAGGTCATATCCTCAAGGTTCCTTTATGGAGTTGGAGCTCGTACCTGACATGTGTTTTAGTTAGATGAAATTTTCTCAGTGTAATATATTAGGAACTTCATCTCTCTCACTATTTCATGTATTTTTATCTTTTGAGGGTCAACCAGGTACCAGTGTGACACGGTGTAAGATAAGATATGGTCCCTCATGCCCAAAAGATTGCAGCCCAATGGGAAGATGTGGCCTACAAATAAACACATGATAATGTATAATGTACACTGATAGGTGCAAAACTTATGAAGTAAAGACAGTAATGATAGAGGGGACAGTGTATAAGGGTGGCCGCAGTGTGCTTTGAAGGATAAAGGAGTGTCCAGGTGGATCAATGGAAGAAGGTTGCCTCAGACACCAGACAAGTAGGGCAGTGTGGCAGGGCTGGAGCATAAAGTGCATGGGAAGGAAAGGGAGCAGCCATGAGTACTATTCAGATGGTACTCACGTGACGTGTTCTCCATGCCCAGCATGTTTGGGTCAAAGGCAGCGGCAGTCCTTGACCCTAGCCATAAAATGCAGTGCAGACCACACATGGAACTTTGAACTTCCTAGAAGCTACATAAAAACACTAACAAACCTAAATTTGCATTGATTCTAACTACATAATTTGATGAAATACCCAAAACTATCATTTCATGGATTTTCACTATTTTCAAGTATAGCAAATTTAAAATGAGGGGAAATTCTTTCTTTTTTTTTTTTTCAAACAGTTACCAAGATCCTTTGGGGGTTTGTGTGTACAGCACATGTCAGTTCAGACACAGTTCAAGTGCCAAGTAGCTGCTTGGTGCTGGTATCTGCAAAACTGGACAGAGCAGCTTGAGATAAATATAGATGAGTGGAGGGGGCATTAGGTGAATTCTGAAGTCAGCTGAAGGGAAGGGAAGGAAAGAATGTTTGCTTTGATTTTATCCCTAGCCCCTGATTTGAATTCATATTTAAATCTCAAGTGGTGGTATTGTTTGTTGTTCTCTTTGCTTTACTTTGTAAGGTTTATGTCTATAACCCTGGCTGTCTGGGAACTAGCTCTGTAGATCAAGCTAGGCTTAAACTCCAACCTCTGCCTCCCTAGTGCTGGAATTAAATGTGTGCACACCATGCCAGGCTTTAAATCCCAGGTGATTTACTAGTACTCTAGCAACAAACACAACTCAAATTTATTTTCTTTTTATGCTTCCTCTCCTCTGTGTGCTATTCTGCCTAAAAGAGACAGGAACAGAAAAATAACTAGAAATTAACAGCAGAGCATGTTGCCCTAAAACCCACATCCGGTCCAATGCAATCTGTTGCCCTAGGCAACACTGGTTGTCAACTTTTGTTTTGTTTTCATTTTGGTTCACCTGCTGGTTCTTGAGCATAATACAGCAGCAGCAGCAGCTATTCACTTGTAGTGACTCTGCTCCCCACAAATGCACTCCCCTCCCAGACAAAGACAGATTTGGGGTACAGAACTGGAGACACCTAGGGTATAGCTTTAAAAGCTTTGGGGTGTAGACAGTATGGTTCTCTCCTGTTCGGATAATGGAGTCTCTGTCTTAGAAATTGTATTTATAAATGCTCAGAAAGTGTGGATATATGGAATGTAGATATACTTACTGTGACCTTAGGGGTGTGTGTGTGTGTTGGAAGGAGAACATAATATTAAAAATCTAAAATAGGGGTAATAAAATAATATCTGGTACTAAACACTGTATGATAAGAAACTCTGTGTGTTCCCGCAAATTTTAGTTTCCTTCTAAGTTATAACCAAACAGAAACCCTGTATTTACTGGAATGGGATACCATGGTAATTGCCTTCTCTGAGAGAAGTCTTGGCATTTGAATCTGAAGTGTCCCTCCAGGCTCCAGTTGTGAATGCTTAGCCCAGCCTGTGGAGCTCTCTGGAGACCTGTGGTGCAGCTGGCTTTGAAGGTATGTCACCTGATCCCAAACTGGCTGTCAGGTACCCTCATTCTGACTCACTCAGGTGCCTAGAAACTGACAGCATCCTGTTGGAAATGGTGCAGGCTGAAGTACGTAGAGTGGTCAACGTGGGGTTACTTCAACCTGTTTAACTGCAGACCAAACCAGAGCATTGAAAGAAGCCCTGGAAATATTCAGCAGAAGTACTTGGAATAACATCTGACTTGTTTCAAACCTTTGGAACAAAACAAAATGAAAATATATTCCCCTAGAAATCCCTAAAAATAAGTCAAGATTTTTCCCGAATGTGCCCATATTTGAAATAACCCTGTATTATCCAGATTCTTGTCAGTCAGGAAACACATCTTTCAGCCAAAGGGCACAGGGAGACGAGAAGAACACTTCTGTTCCTTAACTTCACTCTCCTTGTGTAGCAATGGCAGTGAAAACTAGTACAGCCATCTTTAATTGTCCATGGAAGGCAAGTTTCAGGATCTCCTTGAACATCAAAATCCACAGATACTCAAGTCCTCTACATAAAATGCTGTAGCATTTGCACAGAACTTATACACACGTTTTTTTCATGTATTTTGGATCATCTCATGGTTCCTTGGCATCTCTACTAAACCATAGCTGTTATAGAAATAACAGTGACAGTATTTTATTTAGGGAATATTAACACAAGGAAATCTGTATTAGATGGGTATACTACTGTATACTTGCTATATCTGCACTCAGAAACAGAGGCAGGAGGATGGAGACTTGGAAACTAGCCTAAACTACATATATATATATATATGTATATATATATATATATATAGAGAGAGAGAGAGAGGCAAGATCCTATCTCAAACAAGAGAGGAAAGTGTGGGGGAGGGGAGGAGTCAGCACATGTTAAAATTCTTTTATTAGTTTTTTCATTTTGTGCAGTGTCTGACTTGTCTACTGTGTATTATGATTATACCCCCCTGTAGATGGTCTTTGCAACTTTGTGGGTTCTTTTTCCCACCATTTATCTTCTCAGTTTCCCCTCCTATCTCTAGACAGGAGAGAAAGAAGGATAGGGGAAAGAGATGGGAGAAGGGAGAGAGAGAGAAAAAGAGAGAGAGAGAGAGAGAGAGAGAGAGAGAGGGGAGAGAGAGAGAGAGATCCATGCATCTAATTTCTTTCATTTTGTTTCTTCTTTGAGCATGACTACCAACAAACCCCAACCAATGCCTCTGAATGACTAGCAACTAAAAACCCAGCCTCTTGAGGCTCTAGCATTTATATACCTTCTGAAAAGTCCCCAGAATTGCAAACATCACACAGTCTCAAAACTATCTGCAGCTGGCAAAAAAAAACACGCCTGTGCTAGAGCATGAGGCAAATCATAGTCAGCTGCTTCAGACAGTGTGGAGCAGCATCATAGCCTACCCTGGGATTAAAACAAAAACATATTCTTAATATTTCTGTGTTTTTGAAGGAACCAAGTTTCCATAATTGTCATACATCCCCCTCCAACCACTATCTGTTATCCACCCCTACTCCTGCAAGCCTCCTTCTTCCCAGAGAGTTGCCCTTGCTTTCATGTCTTGTACAAGTGGCCAGAGCTTCTGTGTTCTTATGATGCAATGGCCATGTCACATCCAGAAGACAAAATGTGTTCTTCCCTATCCTCCACGTCTTATAGTCTGCCCATCACTCCCTCTTCCATGATGTCCCCTGGGCCTAAAAGTAAGTGACATGGCCATTTCATTTTAAGGCTGCACCCTATTCTCAGCACTTATCTGGGTTATCAATCTCTGTTTTGATCCCTGCTCACAGCCAAACGCCGCTTCTCTATTAAGGCTAAGATTTGTGCTAGTCTATGGACATAAACATGAGCATTTAGAAAGTAGTTTAACAACATAACTATTTAGCCAATCAGCAATTATAGTTTCCCCATCTCTGGCCATCAGCTTTTGCGTGCATTTAACAGTACCAGATATATGTTATCTCTCATGGAAGTAGGCTTCAGATCCACTTAGGAAGCAGTTGGTTACCCAAAAACAGTCAGGCCACTGTTACACTGGGCATATCTAGTCTGAAAAGTCAGTATTGGAGCCTCAGGGCCTACCACTGGTCAAATTGTTGATGACTCTTCTCTCCCAACATGTTGTCTAGCAACCTCCAACACTAGGCATGCTCACTAACAGTAGAAGCATCCAGTTCAATTCCAGTTGATTTCATTGCAAACACAATTTTTTTAAAAAATTTTTTTAAAGATTTTATTTATTTCCTCAGACATACCAGAAGAGGGAATCAGATCCCATTACAGATGGTTGTGAGCCACCATGTGGGCACTGGGAATTGAACTCAGGACCTCTGGAAGAGCAGTCAGTGCTCTTAACCGCTGAGCTATCTCTTCAGCCCCTACAATTTTTAATAAGTATTTTCTCAAGCTTGGTGAAATCTTCAACTGGTAAACCAACCCAATAAGGACAGTCATCTCTAGGAGCAAATTTCCTGCCCTCTTAGAGAAAAGTCTGGTTGAAATGATGAGACAGGGTTTATTAAAGTCTTAACAAGCTAATCAGGAACGTCATAAGGTACAGCTGATAACAGCAGTCACTTCTAAAGAGCTGCAGATCTTAGAATGTACCTCCCTGGGGCACTTTCCTGTAAGCAGACACTTAGTGGAAGGAAGAAGATGGGAGTGAATTCTGAGCAATGTGCTGGGATAGATTGTGGATGAGTTCATCCTAAGGTTTCTCGAGCATCTTTTCTAGCTAGCTGGGAGATGTGAAGTTGGCCTATTTGGAAAGGGACAGGGCTGCCCTGTTATATCCATATGCTGGGACTGGAAGCACTAGTCTCTCCCCTCCTCCGTCCTTCACCATCAGTTTGCCTTTTTAAATTTAAAATTTAAAAATTTAAATTTTAAATCTGAGACTGATGTACATTCGAAGGGTCTGATGCTTGCCTCCTCCTTCTGACCTTCAGTGTTCAGATTGCCTACTGACCTGGCCTTTGGGACTGGGCTACAGTATAGATTCTGGTCATCCCAGAGAAAGGCCTCAAGGGACAATTTGTCCCTGGTGATTGCTGACCTTGGAGAACCAAGCAACCTCTCCACAATTTGATACCACAAGAGAATTATTTCATTTTTGGCTGGCATCTCTGCTGCAGAGTTTTATTCGTGCTACTTAGGAATCTGCTGATACAATGAGCTGAGTGATAGAGTAATGTAGAACAGTTTTAAAAGTTTTACTAATAGTCAAATGAGGAAATGCAGAGAAAACTAGTCTACTGCTTAGCTAATTGAAATGAAAACATAGGCCATATACTTAATTACTATAAGCATGTTATCCACAATAAATGCCTGTGTTGGTATTTTCTGTTTAAAGTAGGAAAGTTGCATACTAAGTTTTGTGAAACATGTGAAATGCATAACTTCTAGAATTTATTTTCCATTCTGTATCTGCTGATTCAACTCTTTGGGAACTTAGGGGTTTTTGTTGTTGCTGCCACTGCTGCTGCTTTCAGTGCTATGAGTTAAACTCAGGGCCTTGTGCATCCTGGAGATGTGTGTGTGTGTACTTGTGTGTATGTATGTGCATTTGTATGCATAAGTGTGTGTTCCTGTGTGTGCATGCTTGTGCATACTGTGTGTACATGCATGATTGTAGTTCTGTCATAACCTATTGCTGTTGGTTCTATTGATTACAGATACTAGCTCACTAACACAAATACTTGCACAAAATCATTCAATAAGTATTTTTATTGAATGTGTATAGGGATCAGTAAGTTATCAAATTGGGGAAAAAGATGGAGGAGGATCAGCCTGGATTACATAGTGATTCCCAGGCTAGCCTGGGCCACTCAAAGACCTTGTCTTTTTAAAAAAAAAAAAAAATCCACCTCTGCTTTC
Source organism: Mastomys natalensis (assembly GCA_021653895.1). Classification (NCBI taxonomy): domain Eukaryota; kingdom Metazoa; phylum Chordata; class Mammalia; order Rodentia; family Muridae; genus Mastomys; species Mastomys natalensis. The sequence continues at coordinate 52,881 of JAJTUV010001797.1, forward strand.
AGTAGCATTCATTAAAAAACAAATTCCTATTTTCTATAAAAACCAACTTAAATGAATCATTTGACTAAACAAAGCAGCTTTAGCTCCATTTTAATTTTTGTAATTTTAATCCCAAAAAGACCTATTAAAACCCTTAGTGAAAAAATGGGATTAGATTTTCATGATGTTAAATGAAACAATAATTACTTAAAATAAAATACCCAAACCATAAAACAACAAAAGAGAAATACATAATTTGGTCTCCAACATAATTGAAATCGTTTGTGCTACAATGTCTTCAAAAAAAGCAGAAAGACCATATAGAGACTGAAAGAAAACACAGGTCATATCTCTAAGAAGGGGCAGCTGTCCAGAATATTTAAGGAATTCTTTTAATAAGTAAAAATAAAAAGAAAATCTACTTTAAAACTGGACAAAGGGTGTTAATTGATATTCCTCCAAAGAAAATATAGGGATGCCAATTTAAGTTTAAGAAAATATGTTCAACATCATAAAAGAAATGCAGCTCAAAAACAATGAGAGACATCACACCCATGAGGACAGCTGTCCTCAAAAGACAGAAGACAATGGTAGATGCTGATGAGGCTGTGGAGAAATAAGGATCAATCTAAATAGTCATTAATCAATATAAAAGAAATGTAGTTCCAGTGCATATTGTAATTTGGATGAACTTTGAATACATTATGCTGAGTACATGAAGCCAGATACAACAGGGCAAACACTGTATGATTCCATTGGTATGAAAAGCCCAGAGCACACAAACTTTCTCTATCAAGAGAAAGTAGCTGGGTGGCTGCTGAGGACTGGGGCGGAGAGGGGTGAATGGGCACAGGGACTCTTTTAAAGAAGAAAGGGTTCCAAAATTAGATTGTGGTAGTAGTTGCACAACCTGCAACTGTGCAAAAATCCATTGAAATGTACACTCTTCATAGATGAATTTTCTTTTTTAAATCTCTATTCATGGAACCTCTGAGAAGCAATGAAAGGCTTCAGAAGCAATCTGCCCAGATTCAGTACATTAAAGGAGCTAGGGATGATTTTTTTAATGATGGTTATTAATGGTAGAGTTTATGGAGAGGGCAGGATGGATGTTTGAAAGATGGCATTGAAGAGGTTAATAAAGATTAGACAACAAAAGAATTTTTAAAACTACATTAAAAAGTTCTCCATCGGTAGAGTTACCACAAAGCTTTGCTAAGCTAAACTGAGTTTGGAAGAACTCTGTAGCGTCCGTCTAGCTGATTGAAGAGGGGGAGTCTGTAGGAAGGGGAGGAATAGTATACTGATGGAGGAGTCATGATGATGTAGGAAGGGGAGGAATAGTATACTGATGGAGGAGTCATGATGATGCATGAAGAGGACCTGGACCGAGAAAGGAAAGAGTGGGGCAAGACTGGAAGGCTACACTGACAAGACAAACTAGTTATCTCATGAGTAGGTAAGAATTCTTATAAGAAGTGCTTATGTGTGTGAGACAAGATGAATAAAGATAACTGGCTGGATTTACGTATTTTATTTTATGGGCTGAAGGGATTTATCTGGAGAAGGGGATGCTCCTGGGTAAGTGGTTCTAGCCTGCAGCTCAGCTGATGCTCTGTGCCTGATGGTTGTACACAGAGCTGTGGAGTCAGCCTGTTAGTGTTTCTTCTCAGAACATTGTCTTCCCTTTGTCTCATCTGTTTCCGCCATCCCAGTATAACCTTCTGTCTCGGATCCTCTTTCTGACTTTCTCTTCATCTCCCAAGATAACCTCAGGCTTGTATCTTGCTAGACCACAAGCCAGGGAATTCAGTGTAGGTTGATAGGTAGTCATGTTGCATCTGAGCCCCTGCTGGGATGCCCTCCTGGAAATGCCCAGTATGTAGGAAGTGTAATTGCAGGCTTAAAAGTGCATTTAGAGAAGGAACCTTAGATGAATAAGATATTGCACCATCACACTACAATAAAGAGTTAACTGTACCATAAAGCAAAGGTCACGGCATTCATTCTAAAGCCAAGAAAAAAAGCCAGGTTCAGAACTAAGTCTTTTTAGTTAGGAGAGATGACAGAGGTTCTGGTTAGTCAACAAAATGATGGACTGGGTATTAGGTCTATCTTGTACCTTACTGATATAAATTGGTATAATTATGCTCTAATTGTATTTTGAGAGAAAAGTTTTATTTTAACAGGAAGGGTGATATATAGAAGGAGCTAAGGTGGGAGGAGTAAGGGGAGGAAAAGGAGAGGAGGAGCTAGGAGATGAGAGAGAGAGAGAGAGAGAGACAGAGACAGAGACAGAGACAGAGACAGAGGAAGGTAGGGAACATGGAGGCAGATGTTCGTGTGTCTCTGCCAGTCAAAATAGTTGGTATATCTAGGTTGAGTATTGGGTTACACTTCTGATTGTATGGGCATCTTGTTATTGAGCATTACCAAACTTATAAAGCCTTTGATTAACAATTAAAAAAAAAAAAAAAAAAAAAAAGGTCACGGAGGGCTTACCCCAGACACCCTCCAGATCACTCTAAATTAATTATAGTTTGAAAGAACAAACTTGTTGGCACATTGACTTCAAAATGTGGTTAAAGCTTGATTATTATTAATATTTGTGAAGCATGAATGTTTTTACCAAGCCCTTGTCAAGACAGCCCCCATGGGCAAAAGGAAGACAAGCAGAACCAAAGGCTCAAGGATTTAGTGGATTGTCATCTGACTTTTTTACCGAGATTTTATCTGGAATGGTCCATGAAGACTTGATTAAAAACAATTAACCATGCATTTCTCCAAGTTCATTTTCCCTCAGTGTGCATAACAAATCACAACTATATTATAGGTTTTATTATTATATAGGTTATATGTTTATTGTAATATAGGTAAGTATAACCTATAACATTGTAAGTTGTTATACTAAAACAAAGTGTTAGGATAAAATTAGAAATAAAATCTATAATATGCTACCCCTTAAAAATTAAAACTGTCTAATCTTGTGTTTCAGATCCTGGTAAAAGTATAAAGCTCTGACTTTTTCGATGTCCTTGAATAAGTTTTTGTGTTCTCTTGTATGCCATTCTCCATTTTGGTCCTATACTGTTACTGTTCAAATTTCATTATCTTTTTTTCTCCAAAACTTCATTTGAATTGCACTATGACTAAATTTCAGTATATCCCCATTCCTCTGTGTGTGTGTGTTGTGTGTGTGTGTGTGTGTGTGTGTGTGTGTGTATACTCTTTTAAATATAATATTAGGGCAATTTCAATCTAGAAAATAAACACATCACACACACACACACATGAGAAAGGTGATTGCCATTGGTTTCTGGTAAATACTCTTTATTGAGTTAAAAAAATACTAACCATTTCAACCTCACTAAAAGGATTTTTTAAATCAGCAATAGCTGTTATTCCATCAGCCAGTCCACGTAAACATCGAGGTGATCATATATTGAGTCACTGTATACTGTTTTGATTTGGTTTTGGTTTTCGAGACAGAAGTCTCAAAACAGAAGTCTCCAAACTGCCTTCAAAATCCGTATGAAGTCGAGATTGATCTTGAACTCCTGATCCTCCTACTTTTGTTTCTTACATACTCAAGTTAAGGTTGCACTACTGTTCCCAGAGTCTTATAATATTTTAACTTAGTGGATTACTCTAACATATTTTATACCAATCAGCTATTCCTACATTCATCAATAGCACATACTATTGTTATGGCTAAAGAAACTTCATTTTATGCTAGACATCCATGTTGGTACCAACTAGCCATTGTTCTCTGAATCTAGTCCCTGGAAGATAGTTCCCAGTAACCCTGACTCAGTGACCCTCACCAAGAAATGTACAGCCATGACCACCTACTTTTTATGATATGACTAACTGCCTTTTTGGCTTCCGTACTTGTATGTATATGTATGGTATGTACATGTTTGTTTGGTACATATATGACTGTGTTCTGGTTCATATTGTGTGCAGGTGTACATGTGCATAGAAACCAGAAACCAATGTCTGGTGTCTTGTTCAACTGCTCTCCACCTTACATTTTGAGACAGGGTATCTGAACCATGAATCAACTTATCGGCTAGATTGGCAGGCCAGCTACTGTCCGGACCCTCTTTTATCTGCCATTCCAGCAATGGAGCTGCAGGCAATATCACCACACCAGCTTTAACGTGGGCTCTGGAAATCTGAACTTAGGACTTAACGCTTATGTAGCAAGCCCTTTACCAGCTAAGCATCCTCAAAGCACCTTATTTTATTCATGGTGCTCATAAGTAATATCGAGAGGCTTCTTTTTATTTTCAGACTGCTTTTCAAAATAACAATCTTGTCATGTCATGTTCAGTCTCTCTTAAAGTACATTGGAGTTTTTTAAAGTTAGATTTTAAAGATTTATTCTTTAAGAATTTCATTGATGTATTTTGACCTTATTCACCCTTCCTATTTCCTTGACCCATTGTCCTCCCAACTTTACCTCCTCCTCCTTTCTTCCCCTCCTCCTCCTCTTTCTCCTCCTCTCTTCTCCTTCCTTTCATTTTCCTCCTGCTCTCCTCTTCTCATAATCAGAGTGTATTGCTCTGATATGCAGAGATATGGAACCAACCATGGACATGGCAACTAGCAGGGGCCACACCCTAAGGAAATTTGATTCTGACCAACCAATTACCAACATCCCTCATAGAGAAATTTTTAACAGTCTGTTTCATCTGCTCTGTTTCCTGTACTCTGGTTTCCAGGCTTCCTTCCCATCTTTTTTTTTCCCCTCAAATATTTGATGATCTTTGGTTGTTACTTCATCTCAATGGAAGGATTAATATAATATAGAATGATGCTTGGATTTTCTTAGTGGCTGTAGCTAGTCTTCTTTTTGACTAGGAGCCCAGCTGCAGGGCTCTCCAGATGATCATGCAAATGTGTAGACAGGCAGCTCTTCCCTCCAGGTTACAAGGTGGTCAGACCCTAAGCCCTAACTGTCATAGAGTGCTATTTGCGAAGCCAACAAGCCATCTGCCAGAAATGAGCATTAAGGCATTAAGCACACCTCTCTGGGATGTAGATGTTTCTCTTCCTGCTTCTCTTTGATTGTGATCAATTGACAAGTTGATTGATTGGGTGGTCAGCAGATTAGTATCTGTTATGAGATCCCAAGCTTTCTGGGCACTGGTTATTGTTTTGAGGGTCTTGAGACCAGTGTCAGGAACCAAAGAGCTACTTCTCTGTGCTATAAGATGAAGGTTCTGTGGATGAACTGCTGTTACTATCCTTTGAGTTTGAACGTGTTGTTTTGTCATCCCAGTGAAGAGTTAGGAGCAAGCACAAGCTTACCCAACTGTCTGAAACCAGGAGTTTTTGGTGTATTTCAGACACACATCCCTCTATGCAAGCATCACTGTTGCCAGTGCCTCTATGCAGTCACTACTGTACAATAAATAGTTACTATGCTTATGCAATTGTCATAATTCATGAATCAAGTTTCCCTGTCACCATTTTACAAGTGAAAATGTGGGCTTTTTTTTCCAATAACATAAGTTAATCAAGATCATGGAATATTTGGCATTGAACCCAAATCTGACTCATTCAGTTACCATATTCACACTGAATCTGTTTCTGATGATAGAGCATCTCCCAGATACCATTTGAAATGGTTATCAAGAATAATTTCAAGTTCTCAATTCATTGCTTTTGTTATGTTGCCACATGAATTAAATATACAATTAGCTTTAGTGGACTAATAACTAAAACAGAGAACTGTTGAGTTGTAATGTTCGTGGAATCTGTTGTTGGGTTGATGTGTGTGGGCCCCGTCTGTCTCACTACATGGCTAGGGCCTCTTGTGAGAACAGAGGTGCGGGAATTAGACTGTGCTCACTGGCGCCGGTGGACACTGGGCTATGTGAAGCCGAGGGACTCCGCTCCAGGGGTTGAGGGAGCACAGTCTGAGATCCCACAGGGAGCCGGAGCTCTTGGTTTGGGGGTCCCCAGGCCAAAAGACAGCCAGGAACTGATTGGTTCTCAGGCCTTCAGCCACCAGGCGCCGCTGGGGGGACACAGAAGGGCAGAGAGTGAAGTGGGGGCTTATGGGGCTGGATTTGCCCACAGCCGAAGGGGGGGATGAGTTCCGGCTGTGTGCCATGGGGATGAGAGTTCTTGGCGGCTCGCTTGGCTGGATCACAGCTGCCTGGCTCGGCTTGCTTGCTTGTGTTGGGTTGATCTCTCCGTGGCTGGGAATGCAGAGAGTTCTTCTGTGGGAGATTAGGCATCAGCTCTGTAGATGAAGACTTGCTCTACTGTTCCCCACGGTGGGTCCCAAAGAAGAAAAATCAGTTCATGGTCTTAAGACGTTTATTTTCATGGTAGAGAATAGATGAACGCTATACCCCAGTATTTTCAGAGCAGGCCTGAGGTTAAATACCTTTTGCAAGGAGGAGGGTCTGGGAAGGAATGTTTAACTGGCTTACACCCCTCTGGCCCTTAGGTACCTCATTAATATGGAGATCTGTCTTGAGGCTCTGTGTCCTGTAGTCACGCCCTCTACCTGTGGAGGGGCTAGGGGCTGTTGTCCTATATGACTGAAGGACCCCACATTATGGAAGTCTGCGGTTCTCCTGTCAGGAGCCTGGAGTCTGGGAGCATGGTGAAATGCATATGGTCCCTTAGGATCACCTGGGTCTCCAGTGATTTTGGTGCTTGACCAGAATCATGCTGTCCTTTCACGATCCTACAGAGAACTCTGAAACTCTGGTTGTTGAATAGCTGGTTTCCTCTTAAACCTGGCTTTCCTTGCAGCTGAAAAGAGATAAATGAAAAAGTTGCATTCATAGATTATAGAGAAAGAAAAACATAGTCAACTTATCAAAATTCCCCTTTAAGAAACTGTGTGTAACGTATCCTTCACAAAGCAACTGAAGAACCTCACTGTGGAGACACAGATAAGCTTCCTCACTTCATAGATTGGCTCATGTTCTATTGATTGATTGACTGTTAGGCTTCATACACAAGGCAATTAAACCACTATGCAATAAACAGTTACTGTAGTGCTCAAACACAAGCTCATTCTTAGATAGCTGGCTTATTCAAGGATGCAGACTTCTACATGTTCCCACGACAAGTATCTCATAACTGTGAATTCTGATATGTATTTTATATTGTGATGATATGATTATTAGCTACATGATTAATAACAATTAATACTTCTGAATCTCCTGGTGGATCCTCCATATGAAATTTTTAAAGTTAACATTTTATGTTATAAGAAATTTGTTCATTTTCTGTGATTCTCTGGTCTACCTGGAGTATAGATATGAATTCATGAGGCTTCTAGAAAAATAAATATTGTAAGATATTATAAAACAGTTTATATGGAACTAAGTTGATCTTAACAATAAGAAAGACAGTTCAGAGAATAAAACACAGTATTATGATTAATTTTTTGATGTTTGCCATTTGTTAGGTTTATTGTCGGGTGTCTAAGGTGCTATTTTTATGTACTAATTTTTACATAAACTGGCCTTTTAATAGACAATTTTAATAAATCACTGGTTCTGTGGGTTACCGAACACTGTACACAAAGCAGAGCTGGCTTTTCTTAGCTCCCAGATGTCTGTAAAATCCTCTTTGGAAAAACTTGAACAGCATAAGCCCTTTCTATGGTCCCTCCAGGTACCTTGAGCTTCCTAGTCAGCTCCTAGTCAGAACCCAGTTAGGTGACTTTCACACAGTCATATCCTGTCATTGTGTCATACTGCATTCTGCCCCAGGAGTCTATGACCTGCTCAATTTCAGAAGGATGGGACAAAGACGTGTCCATACACAATTTCTTAATAGGAGAAGTGTCAAAGAATAGGAAACCAAGTTCAAAACCATGAGCTATTATTGTCATAGTTATACTGTGAATAGGACTCTGTAAGAGTAAACGAAGAAGATACTCCATCATCCTATAGACAAGCAAGTTGTAGCTTCAACACTAAACAGCTTGTGATAACGTATCATACCTTTGGTCTCAGCACTCAGGAGGCAGAGGCAGGGGTAATCTCTGAGTTCAAGGCTACCTGATTTACATATGAGTTCCAGGTTAGCTAAGGACAACACAGTGAGACTCTGTCTCAAGGATAAAAAGTTCATGCAGTTACCCAGGACAGAAACATAAATGGTAAGAATGAACCCAAATCCCCAGCACATAAGTTATAACCTAATTCCCTGTCAGCCTGTGTACTTCTAAGCAATACAGTGTGTGGTGGTTCCTAATGCATCTTATGTCATTGAGACAGCAGGAGTATGAGGGGTGCCTTGTTCCTTGCCATCAATATAAAATCAGAAGCATTTTGGTTGGAGTATAGTTTTTTGGTTCTCTTGGTCTCTTTACATTCTGTAGTCAAACTTCTGTCTGAAATTTGCTATCCACCCACAGAACAGCAGTTCTTAATTTTGTATGCAAGAGAGTCACTTGGGAGTTTATAATGCAGGCTATTTAACCTCTTAGCCCAGAGCTTCTGGTTTAGTTGTTTTTAGATGAAGCCCAAGATTTGCATTTCTAACATGTCTGTATGACTTTGCTCCTGATAGTTAGAGAACCTTCATTTTGAAAACCACCACTGTAGAGAAAACCAGTACCCAGCCCAAAGATTGACTCTGACCTCTTCATCTCACTCACCACAGGGACTACAGATGTTTTCCTGTATCTGGTACAGCCCTCCTGAGATTTTTGTGCTATAAGTATAAAAGCAATGCCAATAATGAAACCTACTATCACCACTAGCTAAGAATCAATACGACAAGCATTTAATAAGCAAATGTGACTGTAGACATAGTCTTTTATTTAACTATTATGAAACTCACTGGTCCTTTCTCATGGATAAAAAAACTGGAGTTGTATTGTGGCAAAGTTTCACAGCATTGCATAGTAAAGCCCAGCTGAACATAGTTTTTTCAGCATGTCAAGTCCATATAGATGGACAGCATAATCTGCATATACTCTGGTCTCAGGCTGCTGGTCTCAGCTCCTTACCCAAGAGCACTGGCAATCTTTCCTCTCTGCTCCCTACATTAGTGCTTTTACGCTGCTGTGAAAGAATACCTGACAGTACAGTGCAAGGGGAGAGATTTATCTTGGTTCAGTTTCAGGGCATTTCAGTTCTTTATAGTGGTGACCATGCTGCAGTGCTAAGAACTCTCTTTTCATCTCTGGTGAGTGCTCCATGCTACTCAGCGATCCCCTAAGCTGTGGTCCCCTGATAGATCATAGATGACAACAAAAATGTACATAAAATAGAAGCTACCACAATGTACCCTGAAAAAGATAACAAGATCATTTTGGGAAAATATATTATGCAATTTTTAAAATTGTAATTAACGGATCACTTAGAATGTATGTGAGCATGTATCAATTCAGTTCCTTTCCTGCTTCCAAATAACAGCATTATCAGCAGTATCTCCACAGTGAGGAAAACAGTATTTACTAAGAAACTCAGAAAAAGAACTAAAACTCATTTCTTACTGAGGGGCACTGATGGAGCCAAGAGTAGAACAGTGTGTGTTTAGTGTAGCCCCAGCTTAGACTCTATGTACAGGGCAGGAACAACAAGGACGAAAACAAACAAACAACAAACAACAAATCCATCAGCTGGGTTGCCTTTTCCCATAGCATGTATCATAGAAAAACATTTTACATAAACTGGCTATGGTGGTTTGAATAAGAATAGCCTCCTCAGGCTCATATATTTGGATGCTTAGTCACCAGGGAGTGGAACTCTTTGAAAGGATTAGAAGGATTGGGGGATGTGGCCTTGTGGAAGAAGTGTGTCATGGGGGTGGGCTTTAAGGTTTTGAAAGGCCATGGCTACACACACACACACACATACAACCCCCTCACCCTCCACACACACACACACCGGCAACCCCTCCATCCCCACCTGTGCCCGTGAATCAGGATGCAGCTCTCAGCCACTGCTCCAGTGCCATGCTCCCTACCATGATGATAATGGACTAAACTTCTCAAACTTTAAGGAAGACCCCAATTAAATGCTGCTTTTTTTCATTTGTTAATGAGTTGCCTTGATCGATGGTGTCTCTTGAGCAGTAGAACAGTGAGTGACTAAGACACCGACTGAGATAGAAGGCCTTTATAAGAGAAATACAAAGAAGTAACTGCTACAGCTGATGACTGCATAGTCACAGTGCCTGGCTGTGATCATTACTAACAACCCCACTCAGGGAGACTCTAGTGCCAGCCACAGAACATCAAGTAGACAAGCAGAAAATCCATCTTCTCACACAGAGACAAGTGGCTGATATCTTCTGTTTCATCCTTAAACCACGCTTCACAACATCATTTTTCGAAGAGGAAAATTCTGTCTTTCAAAGCATTTTGAAAAGAAAGACAAGCTGCCCATTTCCAGCAGTGGAACAGATTAAACTTTGGTACAGTGTACTCATGTGAAAGATACTTGGAGCCATAAAATAACTGAAAAAATCTGAATGACAGAGAGGGTAGCATCTTACCATCATGCTTCTCAGAGAGTCACCTGGGTTATTTCTATTTTCTCATTCGCTTTTTAAAACTGGTCCAGGGATGACACATGCGCAGCACAGCTCTACTCTGCAGTTGAGCTGTATCTCAATCCTGATTAGGTTTTGGGGGTTGGTTGGTTGATTTTGTTTGTTGTTTGTTGTTTGTTTGGTTTTTGTCAATTTGATACAAGCTAGAATTACCTAGGAAGAGTTAGAACTAAGAAAATGCCTCCATCAGATTGCCTCTGGGCAAATTTGTGGGATTTTTTTTTTTTTGATTAATGATTGATGTGGGAGGACCTAGCCCACTGTGGGTTGGCACTTGGCCCCTGGGCACTTGGTTTTAGGAGGCTTAAGTAAGGTTACTGGATGAGAGCCTGGGGGCAAGCCGGTAAGCACCGTTCCTCCATAGCTTCTGTTTCCTTGGGTTCCTGCCTTGAGGTTTCTGCTTTGAATTCCTGCCCTGGCTTTACTCAATAGACTATGATCTGTAATATGCCAGCCACATAAACCCTTTCCTCTCTAAGTATCTTTTCGTCATAATGTTTTATCACAGCAATAGAAACCTACAACATCTCCCACATGACTCACCCTGGCAGATGTTCTGTTACCACCTACATTCAAGAAGGTTATCTGAACACTTGAAGTGACAGAACAGCCATTTCTCAGCTGACATCTGGAGAACACTCAGCATTGTTATCAGATATAATTCTTTAATGTAGATTTTTTCCGGACACAGAGAGACTGCATTAAATATTAGGACAACTTAACACAATAACAGTATAATAAAAATGAAGCCCTTGTGAACTTCTTAACATTGGGAATCTAAAGATTCTCCGTATGGGGAAGCTTCTACTTCTGCTTGCTTGTGTCCTCCCCATTCCCTCTGCCCCCTCAGCCATGCACTCTCACATGATACATTATGCTACCACAAGCCAGAGCACCCCAGGATACCAGCTGGCTGATCATTACCCAGGCCGAGCCAGGGTCTTGTTCTTTAGTGTCCACCATGTGAGTCGTAGACTTATTAAAGAATGTTGTGTACTTTCTATATGTCTTGTTTGATTAAACAGAAAGGTTTGTTTCACTGTTGAATGAATGACGTATTTTAGAAGTCTGCTTTTCCTGAATATCAGTCAGAAGCATTGGCTATGCAGGCATACTAGTTGATAATCTTCCATCATAGATAAACCTGCCTGTCAACCTCTGTTGAAAATGAGAATTACTTTTGAGTGTTTGGGGAATGTCTTCTGCTTTGATGGCCTGGCCTGTAAACAGCAGTCTTTCCTGAATGATCTTCAATTTTAGCAGCATCCTTGTGAGTCTCAATGAAGAGCTTTTGATGTGATAGTTTTGAATCCAAATTGAAACTGTGTATTATCATACTACGCTGGAGTTTTGTACATTTCTCCCTTTGGCTCTCCTAATGGGTTGTCAGCCTGCGGCACTACTGTGAAAGCATAGACTCTGTAGGAGGCACAGTCTTGTGTCTAAGTTTGGGTACTGGGGTGTGCCCTGGAAGGGATTCTGGAACCCTGCATTTTGATCTTTCTCTACTTCCTGAATATCAGACACAAACAGCTTCCTCAGTCATGTGCTTCTGTTATGGTGTCTGTACAACTACAAGACCAAGCAATCATGGATTGAAATATCTGACACTGTGGGCCAAATGAACCCGTGTCTTCATTAAGTTGATTGTCTCTGGTATGCTTTTTCACAGCAACAAAAAGCTGATTCATACATTACTAATGCAAATCTGATAAATATGTTAGGTGGCAGGCATCTATTCTGTTCCATTTTAGGAAAATTTCATCTTAGGTAACTCCTACTGGTGGCTGACAGTGTTCATATTCTACCACTTGAGTCTTCCTGATTTTCAGCAGTACTAAAATATGACTGGTAGGCAAGATAGCTCAGTGGAAAAGGCTCTCGCCACACCAGCCCCAGGGATGAACCTGAGTTTCATCCCTGGAGTCCATATAAAGGTGTAGGGAGAGAAATGACACCATAAAGTTGTCCTTTGACCCCCAAAACTCAAATGTGGTATGGGATACCCCCATAACACACACACACACACACACACACACACACACACAACACTCCTACATCTCTAACTAATAATATATACCATCTAGCTTTTTCCATTATGAGTTCAGCAGTTTCTGTTGTTCTGCAACAATCTGTGGGTTTATTCTGCAAATAAAACTAATGTATATGACTATGGGGAGACTGGAGAGATGACTCGGCAGGCAGGAGCACTTGCTGAACAAAGCATGAAAACTGGGAAATCAGATCCCAGCACCCACATAAGTGCTGATCATGGTCCCATGTATGCCTGTAACCTTAGCCCTGAAGGGGACAAGGACAAGAGAAGCATTTGCCAGCTTCCTACCTAGTTGAAAAATATGAGCTGTAAGTTCAGTGAGACACTGCCTCAAAGAAACAAGGAGGACTATGACAAAGAGAGGACACCCAACATCATCCTCAGGCTTCTGAGCATGCAAAAGTGCATGAGGACACATGCACACGTGTATACACACACACACACACACACACAAAATATCTGTGAAAAGAATGACCATTAGTCCTAGAGTAGTTTTGTGGCAGAGTTTGGCCATCAGTGATTGGATAAAGTGGTAGTCTCAGCTTTGTGGGGACTGTCTGATGCTTTCTTACATAGCTTAGAAACTATTTTCTGCCTCTTACAGATTGCCAAAGCCTGGGGGACATAGCTTTTATTACTCCAACAACTGATGAAGTTGTGACTCCTAATTGTTATGGATCTTTAGAAAATATCCTCTCTGCAACCTGGAAGATAAAAAAAAAACCAAAAAACAAAAAAAACCCAACCTATTTGAAACTAATCCCCAAGCTGGCCATTAGGAATTAAAAAATATAAAACTTAAGGCCAAAGTTTTTCAATCTTTTTCCCTTTTTGTACCACCCATTTTCAGAGGCTATAGCAGAATGACTGAGTCTGAGTAATTATACAGAGAAGAAGTTTTTTCTTCTTTGTCTGTTTGGAGGTGGGGGCTTCTGAGTTGAGAGATTTGATGAGAGCATGGGAGGACAGTTGATGTGACATCACACAGTGAGACTGGAATTCAGAGAGTGGAGGAGGAGGTCAGTCTGGATCTTGTTACAACTCATCCTTGTAAGAGCTGCACCCATCCCTTCTGAGGGTGATATCCAGTGAGCCAACCACCTCCCACTAGGCTGTGTCCCTCAGAGATTCCACTATGTCCCAGAATAGCAACAATGAAAATTTCCCCCCACACAAACCCTTAGAACATTACTTTAAAATATATTGAATAATATTCTCCTTCCTTGTCTGCTTCAGTGTGTGGTCAGGAGGAGAGAGAAAATTGCTTCTGGAGTTTTCATGCAAAAGTTTGTACTTCCCAGAAAGCACAGCTTCCAGACCTCATCAATGTTTACATTGTTTGCATAAATGAATGTTTTACATTTATTTTATCTGCTTTCTACCAAGTCTTTGATGCTCTCAAGGCCACAGCAGATCCTGACTTGAGCTCGGTGTGATCAGTTCTAGAGGAAAGCACTATGACCCTCCATGGAGAAAAGAGGCATGAATGAGTCACTGTTCCAGTCTTCTCCAAACAATGTGAACGAGCCCCTTTAGGGTGGACACACGGCTCCACAACAACCCTGTCTGACGACCCACACTGACACATGCCTGTTTCCTTGTATGTGAAGGTGTGGTCTCAAGTCCTTACATGTTAATTTAAGAGCATGTTCCATTTGCTTCACACACGCACACACACACACACACACACACACACACACACACACGCACGCCATGCACTCACACACACTCACTTACACACACACACGCAACACACACACACCACTCACACACACTCACTCACACACACACGCACTCACACCACTCACACAACACACACACGCACTCACACACACTACACAACACACTCACTCACACACACACACACACACCACACACACGCACTCACACACACTCACTCACACACACACCACTACACAACTCACACAACTCACTCACACACACACACACACACACACACACGCACTCACACACACACGTCTGCCATGAGTCATCACCTACACACTTACCTTTCGGTGAACGTAGGAGTGATTGAATGACAGGCATCCAACCACGTGCTAGTTTTTGATCTTAGACGTGTCACTCCAACTTCTGACGCACATGCTTCCTCTATGAAAACGAGAATGTCTGAGTCTCACCTGGTCTCAACAAAAACTAGATAAAATGATTTACAGTGTCCAAGAGAGATTTCTTTTTCTTTACATCTACCTTTCTCTACTTATCCACTATCCTTTCCTCTCTGGTTGCTTTTACTTAAATTGTTCTTTTTTCTCTAAAACTTGTATTTTGAAAAGCTAAACTTTCAGCAAATAGGACAATGAAATGATCACCGTAAGTCCTTCAGCTAGCATCATTCATTTTTGCACTTCTCTATTTTGCTGTAGAAAGAACAAAGCATTCTTTTACATGTGCAGATATCACACTGTGGCAGCTGCCTGCAAACACTGCAGTATGATAATCACACTCCGTTTTCCTGATATATAACCTATACTCGTTTTCTACTATCTTAATAATATTGGTTTTCTTATTATTTGAAAAGTTGAACATTTTCTTCCAACACTCAGGAGACTGAAGCAAGAGGATTATGAGTTCAAAACCAACCCAGGCTACATATGAATCAAACCATGTCTAAAAAGAATATTAAAAGTCCAGACCAGTTGTTTTGTTTGGCAGAATGTCCCTCAGATTGGATTTATCTGGCTAATTGCTCTGACTGCAAGTAGAACAGGATTGTCACTTCCAAAGAGTTCTATAGAGGAGATGCTGTGGCCCCATAATGTCAACTGGTAGGGAACACACATCACATTGTCCCATCACTGGTGATGAAAAATTGGACATCTGGTTAACCCGAGAGAAGCCTCTTGGGGTGTTTTTCATTTTAAAATACCCACTTTGTAGGCATTGAGTAATATGTGTGACATGGTTTTCTCAGTCTGCTGAACTTTGAAGAGTCTCGTTCAACCATTTTAATTCTCACCTCTCTTAGAGCATGACCTGGTGAAGTGACAGTAATTTGAGTAAAGGTCACATTGCACCATCTGCACAATGACGTAAACAGCTACTGTCTATTCCCACCACCACCCACATGGTAGCTGTGGGATCATTCTCTGATTAAGATCCATCCATCTCCCCAATAGCCTGGAAGGGCAGCACGGATCTGAAATCCCAGCACCCAAGGTGAGAGCTAAAGGATTATGAGTTCAAAGCCAGCCTGGGCCACAGAGGAGGCCCTTTCTCAGCAACACAGTAAAATTTATCTTCTTCCTTTTTTTCTTCCCCACTTTCTCCCTTAACTTACTAACTTCTCTAATATGTATGTGTAAAGCCTTCCATGACCAAGGTGGTCATGTGTGTCACCATAACAACACATGGATGAAGAAGAGAGCCTGTCCTGCCCTCAGGGAGCTCACTCATTTAACAGCTATTCACTTGACTGCTGCCATAATCTACATTATTCTAGTTCCTGGGACTGTAACAGTAAACAAAAGCAGTGAACCCCACATTGGGCTTACATTCTGGGAGTGGGGGGGGGGCGTAACCAGGAGTGAGGGGTGGGAAGGGTTGGGGGAGAGCAGGAAAGAGCTGATTTGACCTCTGGGAAGGTCTCTGTAATGAAGGATGGCCTGATGGTCTAAGCAAAGGCCTAAAGGCAATGAGATGATCATTTAGATGAGTGTGGAACAGACGTTCCAGACACACAGCACAGCACAGGAACAGCACGTACTCACAATGTTCCAGAACAGTTGGGCAGCCAAGATAAAATCTGTGAGGTGAAGGGGCAGGGTGTTGCTGACTAGATGGTCTGAGCTGTGGAAGACTAGTGCAGCCTAACACCACTTAGGAGCTGACAGAAGTTACCACAGCAGGAGTCAGCAGGAGAGCAGGGAGGGAGGTGAGTGTACCCTGAGGCCAGAGAGGATTAAGGAACCCTGGAGGAGGCTGGAAGGAGAGGCTGCTGAGCTTAGTAGGAATCGAGTGGGGGTTCTCTTCTGTGTGACTCCTATACAATGTTAAAGGCTGTCATTTCAAAAATATAAAGCAAAAATTATGGGTGAGAAATAAGGAATCAAAACAAATAGAATCTGTGTTGTGTTTCGGTGATACTTATGTATGCAGGATCCTGTGTCCCATATCCAGCATGCACATACAAATGATACTTAACATATGCAGGATCCTGTGTCCCATATCCAGCATGCACATACAAACACAACCACACACACACCACACACACCACACCACACACACACACAGACACACAGACACACACACTACACACACACAAAGACACACACACACCACACACACATAGACACACATACAGACACTCATAAAGACACAACTACACACAAACACAGACACACACAAGACACACATAAACCACACACACAGACACACACATACACTCACACAAAGACACACACACACACACACACACATAGACACACATACAGACACTCATAAAGACACATACCACACAAACACAAACACACAACACCACAACACACCATACACACAACACACATACACACACACACACACACAACACAACACACACACACACACACACACACACCACACACAACCACACACACACCATACACACAAAGACACACATAAACCACACACACAGACACACACATGCACAAAGAAAAACACACAGACATATACATACCAAGACACACCCACAGCACATACACACAAAAAGACACACACACATCACACAGAGACACATATACACACCACACACATACAAACACACACATACAACCCACACATGTAAATATTTATTTTTGAGCAAGAAGGAAATCATTAACACAGTTTTACATGAAAAACACTGTATCAAATAATTTTTGTTTTTTGATTACTAGTCAGCTCCGTGACACATGTTTTCTGCCATCTTAGCTTCATGACCTTTTTGGAGGAAGATGCGTTTGAACTCGGGGTTTAGTAAAGGTAATAGGTGATTTAACTCTTCCTCTAACTTGGTTGCTCAGTTCTTTTGTTTGGGGTTCTTTGCTGCTGTTGTTGGCTTGGCTTGGTTTGGTTTTTGGTTTCTTGGTTTGGTTTTTTAATTTGGTTGTTTGGTTGAGTTTTTTGTTGTTGTTTGGTTGGTTGGTTTTGAGATGGTGTCATTTACAGCCTGGTCTCAAACTCCCTATGCTCCCAACGGCTGATTTCAAACTCACAGTAATCCACCTGCCTCACCCATGTAAGGCTTAGTTTTCATGACTGATAGTTCAGTAAGAGGATGCTTTAGTCCCACTGCGCTCCAGTGAGGCCCCACAGTGCTCCACACGAGGCCCCACTTGTAACTTCCTGTGTGGTTTCTTATTCTGCCAACCCTTCTTACAGAAGAGCAAGATGTGAGAGAACCACAGCCCTCGCTCTCACTACTCATGGCCGAGTACACATCACTCCCAGGGGCCAGGGCAGCTGGGCTGGAACTACACAGGCTTCAGTTCCCAGTCCTCCCAACTCTGGGAACAAATTGAGATAGTGATGAAGCCCGAATCAAGATGACTCCACAGAGCATCGCCCCCAGCTTTCCTCCCTAGCACAGAAGATGGAGTCTAAAGCCCATGCCGTTCACCATAGGGAGGCTCCTGCTGAAATCTGTGTAACATAGAGATAGGGAAAGCATCCCTTAGCCTCACTCCAAGCACAAGGACGTCATCCAGGCAGATCTCCCAGAGAGAAACAGTTATCCACGCAGTTCGTCACACCTTCAGAAGAGGCACATGTTTCTTTGAGAAATACTTTTGCTCCATGATGGGTTGGCTTTATGGATCTTGAACCCTCAGATACAGGGGAATGACCCACAATGTTAAGTGTTGTGTCCGATGATAGAAACATCACATGTAGCCACGAAAGGGTCATTGGTAATCTTGACCTAAAGAGTAGGTGACATGATAAGAACAAAAGTCGAGCTGGGGTACACTCAGAAGGCAACAGACAAAGTGTGAACCACTGAATGAACTTGACTAGACCCAGGAGTTTTGTTTATTGAAAATTAATATACCTAGCTTATCTACAAAGGCAGTCAATAAATATTTGCTGGGTTTGTTCTTCAAGAAGTTCTAAACTGTGTTACAATTTTGTTTTATGTCACAAGAGATTCTAAATCAGAACAGTTCCCCATTCCTTATATAGACATTCAAAATGAAATAAAGGGGGAACTTAAAAAACACCCCAAGATTTAGAAAGCTCTTTTCACACTCTATATGTCTGACTGAAATGAGTCTAAAACTTGACTCCTAAAGATCCAGAAAGCCTTTCGGTGGGAGGATGGCAGAGTGTGGTACTCCTATGACCTGGCCTGGTCTCCCTGGGCTCCATGCTGCTTCCCTGCTGAGATGTGTCCAAGCACTTGTAGTGTGAGTGAGTTTATCTTTCTTTTTGTCACTGGGGAGCTTGATCCGGCTGAGTGCCTAACCTGTTCACTCTTCCTCTCACATTTACACAGAAGCAGCTTGGAAGTATGAGCATTTGAAAGTCAAGCTCCTGGACCTGATGGTTCCCACTTGTAGTCCCAGCACTGGGTGGTTGAGCAGGAGGATTTTGAGTTGAAGTCAACCTGAGTTACAAAACTAGACCATCTGAAAGATGAACAAATGAATGAATAAATAGGTGTGTCACTCATTGTATATACTCTAAAAACTGTGGTAGCCATCTCATTGCTCAGTGTGTATATGTTGTTGTTGTGTTGTGTGTGTGTGTGTGTGTACCCGTGTGTGTGCAGGCACACATACATGTCAACTTCTTGGGCTTAAAATCAGCTTAAAATCAGTGTTTAAGTTACTGAACAAGTCATGCCATTCAAAATGACTTTCTTTTTTACAATTGTTTTGCATCTCACGGTCCCATGACATAATTGTGAAAGTGGGCTGTTGTGTTGGACGTTGGTACATGACCACACACAGAAGTACAAATGCAGTGTCCATGAGTTTCCCCTGTGACAAGTGTGGTTAGTCTCTGTTGTCTCGACCACAGTGACTGTCCAGCAATCTGAGGAGCTGGTTTTCACTAATCTCAAGCACGCTGTTCAAAAGCCGTTAAATAACTCCCCTGAATTCCTTTGTCTTAGTTCTTTATCAAGTTGTATTTGTTTGTATTCTCTGTTACATTAGAGGTACCTCTGTTTCCTGTTTCACGTTACCTTGGCTTCCTCCTCTGCCCCTAAACATTTCAGCAACCTTAAACCACGTGCTGTGCTGTGCTGTGAACCACTTCCTCCTCAGGAGAAGCTTTCATTACATTTTGGGGAGGGAAAAAAAGAAATTATGCTGAAAAAATTAGGTCAAGCTCAACAATGTAAGTTGTTTTCCAAGCATATTATAAACCATCAAGTTCACAGCTTCTGCCAGCATGTTTGTTTGGCTGGATTCTGCACTTTGTATTTCACACCAAGTATGACATTAGCCAAGTGTGACACCAACTAAGTGTGACAGAGACTCAGGGTTTTTTTTTTTTTTCTTTGAAAATAGGTCTCACTATGTAGCTGAGACTGACTGGAACCTGTTATTTAGCTCAGGCTACCCTCAAACTTATAAATCATCTGTACCCATTTCCCAGTGGCACCATACTGAATTTCATGGAAGTAGTTTCCAAAACCATTTTCTTCCTTGTAATCTGTCCTTATGGTATGTTTATATGTTTCTTGAAAAACTTTTGTCAGATGGTCATTTTTAAAACTTAGAAATAATGAAGACAGAAAGAAAATTGTTGCTAAGAGAGCCTCAGATTTTTTAATTTGTTTCTCATCAATTTTAATTATATTTCATCTCTGATAAGCTGATTATAGACTCAAAATACTCCTCACTTGTAATGTAAAAAAAAAAAAAAAAAAAAAAAAAACCAGTCTAACTACATAATCATCTTTTTGACCATCTTTGAGATGCAAAGATGGCATGTACGTAAGTTCTAATACTTAACCTTTGGTGTAGGCCCAGGATAATTGCAATTACAGAAACCCACACAGGAAGTCTTACAGGGGTTAAGCCTCTAAGCGTGTAGTACATATTCGTTGACTGTTCAGCCTTGCTTAAACACTGGGTACCTCCGTTTTCTCTTTTGTAAAGGGAAGATTTATTTCTCTTACCTTATGTTATGAATGTCTCGCCTGTATGTATAATTTTGTACCATTCATGTGCTTGGTGCCCATGGAAATCGGAGGAGGGCACCAGGTCCCCTGGAGCTGGAGTTACAGATGGTTGTGAGTAACCATGTGGGTTCTGGAGATCGAATCTAGCAGCAGGTGCTCTTAATCCCTGAAGAATCCTTTCAACTCAAAGCTACTTCATTCTTTCTCTTTTAAGTAAGATATATCTGTTGATGGAGTTAAAATGAATTGGGTATAGTATGTGGATAATTAAGGTAATTTTTTTTCCACTGACTTTTTCTTTTTTTTGTTATTTTTTAAAAATTTTTGTTGATTGGTTTTGTTGTTGCTTTGTACTTTTCAGACAAAGTCTCACTAAAGAGACCCAGACTGGCTTTGAGGGTTTTTTTTTTTTCTGCTTCCTGAATACTGGAATTAGAAGTACAAACCTCCATACACAGCTCGTTTGTCTGTTTGTTCTTTAATGGCAATGGAGACAAGGTATAACCATAAAGTTTCAAGCTGGCCTGTAATTGACTGCCTGAATGCTGAGTGATAGTAGCCTGTTTGTTTGTTAAATGACAGTTGAGTAATCTATTACTTGTCAAACTGATTGGCTTGGGGTTGGCTTAGAAAAGAGGCAAACCCCTTGGCAGTGCCAGTCAAGTTGCCTAGAAGCTGATGGAACTCTTCTCAGAGCAACTAAGACCCTTGGCTTTCAAGCAAGCCTGTAGCTGTGACAGCAGCTAAAAGCAGACATTTCTGGGTCTGGCTTAGTGGTTGAGAGTGCTTCCTGCTCTTTCTGAGATCCTGTTCATAACTGCAACAGAGGAGCTACCATCCTCTTCTGATGCCTGCACACATGTGACTAACATCTACACATACACATACATTTTTAAAACTATACTTTTTTAACTCTTTAAAGCCAACTTTCTGTTTAATTGGCCTGACAGAGGAAAAATGGAATTTATTAAGCTCTAAGGATCGTCCAGCCCTGCCGTGTTACACGTCTGATGTGGCACCAGAGGAATCATGTCAAGCATGCAGGCAGCCCAGTGATAGGGAGCTTTGTGTGTAGCTTATTTACTGGATGCTAGCCCACATCTTCCTGTCTGGGATGGTAGTTAATCAGCAGGACATTTTGGAAGATACAAATTGTAAGCTCTGATCCTTAGTAACCGCTCCCTAGTATTTTTAGTTCCCGGTCATCTGAAGAGGTCTAAGACAGTAACCAAAGGAGCCTGGTGCTGTTATGTCAAAGGCTGTGACTTGAAGCTTATGGCAGGACTATATGACATCTTACATAAATACCATGGCAACTCTGTGAGATGTATACTATTATTCTTCAGTCTGCAGGCAAGGAGACTGGGGTATAGGGAGGTTAAATACCTTCTCATGGTGGTCACTGAGGCCAGAATTGACTGTAAGCTAAAGACAATAGATAACAAATGTCCAGTGGTTTTATTGACATGAAAGCTGAATTTTGAATAACTAGAATTTTATGAAACATAAACAGAGAATATTATTTATAAGAAATGTGTACACAGAGGCAAAAAGAGTGATACAAAGCCTATTCGTGGGGCATCAGGGGCCCTGGTAACAAGAACTAAGCCTTAAGAAGTGGGTAGGAGAAGTTCCTGGAAGATTCCAAAGACACGGTGGGCACAGAACTCCTCCACTCCCTCTTGGTCAGCCATGGAAGGTATTTAAGCAGGAAAGTGACAAGTTCACGTCTGTGTTTGAATTCAGTACCTATGCTGTCAGTGAGGACAGGAAGTCAGGGTGACTGCAAGCTGCAGGAGCAGATAGATGAAGCTTTCAGCTATGGGCAAGCGGTAAGAATGAGAGGAGAAACCAGCCACCGGAAAATCCACCGGGATTTTCTGACTCACCAGGTGGGAAAACAGAAGAGGAAAGGACCATACCAACTTCTAAGTCAGACTAAAGAGTGACAAATGGTCACTCACCAAACCTGGGGTGTTGGGGGTGGCAGAAGAAGAAATAGTGAGTGGGAGCTCCTTCCATGGAAGTGCCTGAGGGCCTTTAAACTGACTTTTATGGACACGTAGGATAATGACTGCCCTGACTTGATTCCAAACCATGGCTGCATTTACTAAGTAAAAGACAATGAAAACTGCATTCAAACTGAATTAAATGTGTGAAGTTAACTAAGTATATATCCTGTTGGAGCACTTGGATTTTCAAATACACATGATTGAACTTTATTTATATAGAAAAGAGAAAGTATTTGGGGTCAATACCTGAAGCTTGAATTTGAAGCCGAGGAGATATTTGAGCATAAGGAAAATTCCGTTGCCACTGAGAAACGTCCAGTTTTAGCCTGAATGTGCTCCGCCTCCAGTACACCCTTCTTTCTCCAGGAGAGAAGAATAGTATAATGATTCTGATGAAGTACTATTCCAGTTTTCCTTTAACCAACAATGTGATATTCTTTCCATGGCACAAAAAGAACCCAGAAATGACATACTCATGAAAAGATGTTGGCTCCACCCGGTCATGGTGTGAACATGGCTTGTTTTGCAATGCTGAGCCTTATTGCAAAGGCTCCTCCGCCCCAGCTGTTGGCTGCTAACCCCAATAACACATTCAGCCTCACAGATGGGCGTTCTCTCTTTTGACCTTTGGAAAGAACCACACACACACACACAGCCTGTGTCCTCATACTTGTGTGTGTGTAATATGTGAACTATCTGTGGCTCTTATCCATCCACTCCAGAAATAAGACTTTCTCAAAGGAAAGGATAATCATGTAAGATAATTGAATTTACAGACTATCAAAACGTTATGCTTAAAAGGGGGGAGCTCTTAAAGCTACGAATGCTCTACTACACTAAAATCTCAGCACTTGGCTCACTGAGGCAGAAGTTCAAGGCTAGACAGACAACAGAGTAAAACTCTTGTAGTCTTGAATCCAATGTCTGATTGACCAAAAATGCAAAAGATTTTAAATGTAACTTGTTAAACATTGTGTTTACGATTGTATATTTCCAGCAGAATTTTGATGAGGACATCTTCTGAGAAGCCACATAGAGAGTGGTGGGGGCAGGGGGAGAGCAACGAAAGGGTAGGAATGGGGGGTCACAGGGATGTGCTGTTGGTCTGAGTTATTTCCATCTTGGGTGAGTAACTTGCTCTTTCTCATCTGTTACCCAGTGTGCATCAGTAGTGTATGCTGACTGATGATTACCCAGTGTGCATCAGTAGTATATGCTGACTGAGAAACCAGAGTCTCAGACTCGGGGGGGGGGGGTTGCTGAGTCACAGATGTCTCATTGCTCTAGTTTAGAGCTTTTTCCAGTCATGGTTTAAGAGAGCACATGGGTGGTAGGTCCTTACTACCTAGACCACCTTTGCTTCCTAATAACATAGTTCATTGTAACATAGATTGGTAGCTTATAATGATAGCCAATAAATATACTTTATACTCTCTGAATAGGTTGCTTTGTCTCATTAAAGCAATATTTTGCTGTTACTAATAATATGTCTGAAAGATTCCTTTATTTTTCACATTATTATACCACGTATGACTCTAATAAAATAAACTTACAGGAGCAATTGTGTAATTTTATTATTAATTCTGCTAATTTTTCCTCATTAAAGTAATACATGAAAAAATCTATTCTAAGATTTTTGAATAGCAGTTTAATTTTACAATCTATAAAAATATAAATATTTTATATTCATATACTTTTTGTTGCTATAACAAAGTACCTGAGTCTGGGTACTTCAGAAAGAAAGGATGTATGTTAGCTGACAGTCTGTGGCGAGGAAAGTAAGAATACTGAAGCCCGAGATCACTGCTAAGAATAATTTGAAAAGATTAGGCACTAGCTCTGCAGGGTGGATATTTGTCGAATATTCACAGATTCATCGCCCCCTTCCCCCCCCAAAAAAAAACGTTTGTGTAGTGTTACATCTTCTAATTCTGTCCTGGGAGGCAAATGTTGGCTTACAGAGAGTTGTTGCAATGTGGTTAGTGTCAGATACATATTACTGTTACGGTCTTCAGTGCGTCATTTTTCTTCCATAAACTCGAGTGCTTTTAAAAATCATTTGAGTTGTTTTTCAGAAAACAATCAATAGGTAGAACAGAAATACCCTTTATATGTAATTATTATAAAGAGACAGAAATTGATTAAAGCCAAGAAAAACGAAGATGTTAAATATTACGTTGAAGTCATTCAAAAGGTAAACTGAAAGTTTTCAGAATAGATTGTTCAGCCTTGGCATAGCCTATTTCAGCAATGGTTTATTATTAAACAAATCATAGATAATAGGATTATAATTTCATATAGTATATATGTCCTCCTGTATTCTTAGTTATCTCTAGGTCACTGATAATACCATAGCCATTCAGGCATTTAGTGGCTCATACACTCTTGAACTCATAACAGCTGTGATTAACTGCAGAAGATCTGCACAAAATTGAACCCATCAATATGTTGTAGTAGAAGGTTTCATGGGACCCATTCTCCCATGAGGACTTGCACACAGTTAATGGTTGATAAGGAGGGAAATTTTCTTCAGTGGTGTAGCTACTGGTAAAGTACCCATGTTCCTATAAGCAACATTAATGAAATTCACTGGGTCACAGATATACATCCCAAGAAAAGATTTTAAAAAGTAAAAGAGACTTGAGTGAATAATGGGGATAAATATGATCAAAATACAGTGAGGAGATCATGTATAAAAACAAATGAGACCTACTATTGTGTATAATTCATGTATGCTATTGAAAGAATTAAAAAAAACTTTTACTCTTTTAAACCTGACCTGCATATTAAAGTATGTGTGGAAAAAATAGTATTTGGTAAAATAATCAAGTGAAATTTTATTATATGTATATTTATATATATATATGTGTGTGTGTGTGTGTGTGTGTGTATCATATTGATCATTGTGAAAGCCAAACAGTAAGTACATAGCAATCATTGTGTACTTATATAACATCATTTCTATTCATATGTGTGTGTGTCCATATGAAAACAGAAGCACATATGTATCTATGCTCAAACAAATATTGTTGGCTTAAATACAGTCATCCTTCAACATCTGATAGATGGTTCCAGAAATGTCTATAGATTTCCAAATCCAATGATACTTAAGCACTTTAAATTTCATATAGCATATATACGTCCTCCTGTATTCTTAGTTACCTCTAGGTCACTGATAACACCATAGCCACCTGTCAGTCAGCAATGGGAATAAGTTTTGAGCAATGCATGTTCAGGATTTTTGATTGTCATGAGCTCATGGAGTAGACCTACAAAAGCTACGATGGCTACACCATCTCTAAGCAATATGACCCAAGGACCACGGTGGTTAGTGCAGTCTGTCTTTGACAAAATAATGATGACTTGTTGACCAATGCGTGACTATGGTTGCTATAAGGGAATTTTACCAAGAAAAAGTCTTGACATGTTCAGTGAGGGTTTTTTCCAAGTATTTTTGCCTAGTGAGAACAAGAATGGACTCACAGTTCTAGCCAAACACACTTGATCTTAGCCAAAAGGCTGAGAAGTGATCTAACTAAACACGTACTGATCCTCTACCCACATCATCAAACTATTGCTGTGCAATTGGCATTGCTCTTGTAATGTCTTATAGTGTTTAGAACCCTTGGGGGAATCCTTCGTTTTACATGTAACACATTTCATTCCCTTTACCACACTACAGTCTGCCAAGCAGTCCTTGAAGAATTAATATTCTTATCTCATTTCTCAATTCAGCCTTGCCAAAAAAATGTTAGGAAGGAGAGCAGCTGCTTGCCCCTACCAAAGTGCCTTGCTACATTTTGTCATAACCTAACACTTTCCCTTTCTTATACAATTGTTTCATTTAGTTTAGGACATAAAAGAAGGCTATGATGAAAAAATATCCTTCATTTCTACTCTTTTTGCTTTACCCTGGGGTTTCTGCATACTTACAAATAAATGTACCGAAACTGTTATTATTTCACAGATATCTTTATAAAGTAGGGGACCATTTGGTAAATACATTTAATCACAGACACTTTGAAATGCAGTCACATGTTAGTGTGTGTTTAAGTGGATGTAAAACTCTACATTTCTCTGACCTGATAGTAAGGCATCTTAGTAATTACATCATCACTGTGACCAATGATGTAACAAAAACAAATTCAAAAGGAGGAAAACTATTATTTTGACTCTTGACTTCAGAAACATTAATCCAGTTTCTTCACCCAGGCAGATTGTCACAGTGGCAGAAACATGGAAGAGGCTGATCACTCCTTGATAGACAGGAAACAGAGAAAGGAGATACAGGGAGAAGCCAAAGCAAGCTATAACTGCAGTCGGCACGGGCACACCCACAATTACTTCTTTCAGATAGGTCCACTTCCTACTTTTCAATACTTCCCAAAAGTAGTATCTTATCATAAATAAGTCAAGGGATTAATCCGTTCCTTTCTGGAAACTTCACAGAAGGGAGCTTCACTAATCTCACTGATATTCCACTGGAACAACTCGACAATCAAAACCATCAAGAGTGGCATGAAGCTTTCTCTCTTTCTGATAAAAGAATCCTATGGTGAGGTAAAGACCAGAACGATGTCCATCTTGTTCACTTGGCCCCAACAACAGTAGTTTAGGCTGGAAAACAAGATTAGGATTTTCTCTGTAGCAGGTCCCAAAATTTAGCTCAACCTCAGATATCAAATTAGATGACATCCACACATGGAATTTCAAGGTATTTGAGACCTTCTTCTCCAAGCTGTTCTCTTCATGGATTGCTTGATGCTGAAGGAAAGAGAGAAAATACAACATGTATCCTCTGATAAGCTTTTAGAGACCTCTAAAGTCTCTGTCTCTTCCTGTTTCAGATGGGTGAATCAAACGAAGACATAGACCAGATGTTCAGCACTTTGCTGGGGGAGATGGATCTCTTGACCCAGGTAAAACCCAATTCTTAACCTGAAAACTATGGGGGGAGGGGGTGAGCAGGGATTGTAGAATTTGATACAAGTGCATCCTTTAAACAATGTCAGAGGTTTGCAACATCATGTGCCCTGATATAACTATGACAGTGTTGGGAGAAAATAGTAAAGCTTTGCATTTGTTCTGCTCCTCACTGCACATGGTTTGATCTAACAATCACACATACAGGGTTATGTCAGTATCCGAGTTTATCATGTCCCATGGAGGAACTCCCATGCTTCTGAGTAACAGCCCTAGTGTTTACCTACCTTCATAGAGACTAGCTGACAAAACCATACTGAGTAATAAGCTTTTGTGTCATCCTTTAAAGGACTATATTTTAAAGGACTATTATGATGTTCTGAATGGACAAACTCAGTCTCCTCTAGGAAGCATGAAAGCCACTCAGCCACGGGCTGCATATCTGAGAAAAGCAGCCAATCAAGACTAGAGTGACCTCACTGTGGCAGATCATCCAGAGCCCAGGAGTCAGAGGCTGAAGGACCACTGACTCAAGTCACAAAGTCCTGTGAGCTTTTCTGTGTCTTTGACGTTCTTCCAACTGTTTCTTAATTTCTGAAGCCACTAAACTCATCAGTTCCACACACAATGTTAAAATACAGTTAACACGATAGTCTAAAAAAAAGATGAAAGTGTTAAGGTCTCTTCAAAACAAATGTACACTCTGTTTTGAAGACAGTTTGCTCAAGAGATAATTAACTATTTTTAGTTAGCATCTATTTTCTATTCCCAATACAATTCATGGAAGTTTGGATTCTCTGAAAGAGGAGACAAAGGGTAAAGGTACTTGCTCTCAAACCTGATGACCTGAGATCTCCAGGTTTTGCATAGTAGAAGGAGAGAACTAATCTTTTTTTTTCTTTTTTGTTTTTTTTTGGTTTTGGTTTTGTTTTTTTGGGTTTTTTTTTTTCTCTTTTTTTTATTTAAATCACACCATAACTTACTTATTCACACAGGGGTTATAAACACAAAAAGTCAGGATGTGGGAAAGGGAATGACACCGGAGCGTAGGTACTCAGGGGGAGTATGGATACCATTCAGAACAGGGTATCAGCTGGGTGAAGGTTCAGCTGACAGGTCACTATGACTCTGCCTATGATTCACTTGTCCTTATCTAAGTTGGTACTGTCCACTGGCTGCCTATTTATAAGACCTATGACTACTCAGGCTGGTAAGTTTCCACAGAAGCTGCCTGTTTACAATAGCTTATAGCCTGTTGTTTCAGTGTTTTTCCACAGAGACCCAAGACTTTGTGTTAGCATGTATGTATGTCAGGCCTATTGCTGATTTTAGGCCTATGGCTGATTGTAGGCCTTCAGTGTATAAGCAGGGCTGCCCCTAACATCTCCTCCCTTCTCTAAGTATAGAAGGGCCTTGGCAATTCTAACCTTTCGAAGGTAGGGATAGAGGCCTGACCTCCAATAATTGAAGGGGACCTTGTAATGGCTCCGGTCCTCCTGTCGTTGTCCAGTGAGGCACGAGGGCCATACCCATCCTGATGTCTTTTTCCTGGAGAGGGGATACTTTGGACATCAACCTTTATGCAGTCAGGGGAGAAAACTAATCTTAATCTCTGCAAGTTGGTTTCTGGCCTTCTTCACATGAGTACCATGCATGACACATGTAAACACACACACACACACACATACCACAGTAGATAATTTTTAATTTTTAAAAGAACAGAAAAAATATGAGGCTTTGGGGAAATCAAGTTGTTTGAGAGTGGGATTTATAATGTAGTCACATTTCAGTGGGCTGTGTTCTCTCTCTGTGCATTTACTCACATCTTTGACTAATGGAAAAAATGAACATCCTAACTGGTCAGAGTCAAGGATGCTCATTGTCACTCAAGAGTAAGAAAGGAACCTTATCTCATCTCCTGGGTCTGCCACAGTCAAGGTCACTTAGGTTTTGGTCTTTGTTGTGCCCAAGATGATGAAGTCCTGAGTTCTCTTAATTCATGGGAGTCTCCCAGGTGAGTCTCAGGGTTTGAGTCTGGAGAAGGAAGGTCCTATCTTGTGCTTGTCTATGATCTGTTCTGTAATTTGAAAATTTCCAACTTCCTTCTGAGACGATTGGGTGTTTCCCCAATCATTCAAAGAGCTGCTGTTTTGATCTCTATGCCTGAATGTTGTACCTGATCTTTTCCTTGAAATTAGAGGTATGACTAAGAATGATGGATAAACCTTGGTATCAGCAGTTCTCTAAAATAAGCAAAAACAAAATGGGTTGAGATGCAATAATGTGATTGTAATACTGGGAAGAAGAAAAAACAATTTCAAGCTTACAGAAACGT
Source organism: Mastomys natalensis (assembly GCA_021653895.1). Lineage (NCBI taxonomy): Eukaryota > Metazoa > Chordata > Mammalia > Rodentia > Muridae > Mastomys > Mastomys natalensis. The sequence continues at coordinate 82,832 of JAJTUV010001797.1, forward strand.
TGAAACAGTTGTATGAAGAATCCCAATTTATTTTTCTCTCAAATGTCTGAATGACTGACACTTGTTTGTGTCTCCAAGCTTCTCCCACATATCCTGATAAAGGTCACCTTCTAAGTAAATACAAATGTATAATTTAATAAATGGTATTGGAGTAACACAGCTGTTAAGAGCTGTAGCTCCAGTTTATGCTTTGTAACAATAAATTCTATGGACCAAAGATCTAAATATATGAAGGAGAGAAAACACAGAGAAAAAGGGTGCTTATAATTGTTTCTTAAATGTATTTATTATTATTCTTTAATCCCTTTTTATAGTCCAGACTCTGTACCCCTCCCCACCTGTCCCTCCAGACTGCTCCCTATACCAGGCCTCCCCCTACCATCTCCCTCATACCCTACCAGGCCTCCCCACTCCCCTGGGCCTCAAGTCTCTCAAGAGTTAGGTGCATCTTCTCTCATTGAGGCTAGACCAGGCAGTTCTCTGTTGTATATGTGCCTGGGCCTCCTATCAGCTGCTTTATGCTTCCTGGTTGGTGGCTCAGTGTCTGAAAGATCTCGAGTGTCCAGGTTAGTTGAGACTGCTGGTCTTCCCATGAGGCCACCCTCCTCCTCAGCTTCTTTCAGCTTTCCCCATTTCAAACCACAGGGGTCCCTGGCTTCTGTCCATTGGTTGGGTGTTCGTATCTGCATCTGACTTTTTCAGCTGCCTCTCAGAGGGCAGCCATGTTAGCCTCCTGTCTGCAAGCACACCACAGCATCATTAATGAGATGTCAGGGCCCCAGGCCTCCCCTTGAGCTGGATGGCCACATGTAAATAAGATAACACACAGAAGCTATAAAACATAAAATATTTTAAAATGGAAACATTTAATTTCTGCATGGAAAGAAGATAAAAATGAGAATATAATATCAAAAATCAACAAAAGCAAAGCTAGTGGTCTGAGAATGCAGCTCAGTGGTAAAGCTATAGCTTGGTTGGTGTAGACAGGCCCTTCTTCGGGAAGCTCATTTATCAGCCGCTATTGGAATTGTCAGAACATTAACCCCTGGCGTACACAAGTAATGAGGAGTAAACAAATGATTGAAAGATTTTGTGGAAGAATTTTTTCTCCAGATGACTGACTTTTTTTTCCTTTGATGTCACTATGTAAGTCCTTAAAAATTGTGTATAGCAAGCACCTTCACCAAGTCAGCAAAGTTTCTCTGTTGTTTAGAAAAAGTAACTATTCCTTTCTCGTTATTCTCAATGAACACAGTCTGTTTCAAAACATGTTTTACAGAATAGGTTTTTTAAGCTGACATTTTCTATACTGGAAAAGAAATATGATAAAACATTTTTCAAGTAAAAACATGTTTTTTAAGAGCATATTTGCAGAAAAAGGAATAAATAATGAATGGTTTGGGCTGTAGAAATGTTGGCTTTGGGAATCATTCACACAAACTGTGGGATCTGTTTTCACAGAGTTTAGGAGTGGACACTCTTCCTCCTCCAGAGCCCAAGCCACCCCGAGAAGAGTTTAACTACAGTGTGGGGTTTAAGGATTTAAATGGTAAGCACAGAAACTTGTTTCTTAAGCAATCTGAAGCCATAGCAATGATGGAGGTCTCCACAGGACTAGCCTCAGACCAGGAAACCAAGGAAATGTGGACATCATGGGAAATAGTGTGTAAGTCCTGGATGGTGCATTGTCCTTTACTGTGTCTACATTGAATTAATAAAGTCAATTAGATATTTTCACCTATAATGAAAGAGAAGATCAGCTTTCATATATGAAAAGTCTCAGAATAACCTCACCTTTTGGGAAACCAAGGAATGTTTCTTGTTACTAAGGAATCAGTAAGGAATGTCTCTTCAAGGATAAAAATTAAATGTTGAATAACAATCGATCATATATGAATGGGAACTGATTCCAAATACATTTTATTCTAAATATAGTGTTTTAAATGATATACATGTACTGGTATATGATTTACTGTTTGAAACTTTCAATCCTCTGGAGATCAAAGCTTTACTTTATAGCAAGATCCTCTTTTCAATTTATTGTAGAGAATCAACTGTTCGATTTGATGTAATTGAAATGACAATAAATCTTGAAATAGTCACTTCCACCTTAGTAAGAATTCACTGGAACTCTTGGTGTCAGACATTGAGCCACAGGTTGGCCTTGCTAAAATGCTTGAAAAGAGTAGCCAAAGACTTTCAGTGACCCCAAAACATAACAACTGAAGTTACAAAGAAGTTCAGTACAGAACCCAAGCCCCGGCTTCTGTTTCCAATTCTCACCCAGCTTCCCTGGTTCTGTCTTTTGCAACATTTTCATGATAAGTCCAAAGACACTGGTGACTATTGATTGGTCAGTTATAATGTACCTCTTTCTAGTGGTCTCTACTCTACACTCTTTCTCTACACTCTTCTATTCACCATTAAAAAAAAAAAACCAAAACCTGTCAGTAATATTCACGAGATAATAGCATCCATGAAGTTTCCAAAGAGTAGTCCACTTTTGGGGGATTTTGACAGCCTTGTCTAACAGACACTTGCACACATGGCCTCTAGTGGGTGTGTTCTAGTTGTATTTGTTTTGTTGACTTGGTCTCACAATGGAGTTCTGGCTGGTCTGGAACTTTCTATGTAGATTATGGTTGTCTTGAACTCTGGAGATTCGCCTGCCTCTGCCTCTAGAAGAGCCACAAATGAGTGCTTTATCATCAGTTCCACTAAAATTTAAGTTTAATCAGTGTTCGTACTGCTGTAGTCAACTCCAGATTTTCTAAACACTTAATGCTTAGCATCAAAAAACTAGCAAAGATGATAGAGTCAAAGAAACCCATAAATCTCTAAGTGCAGTCATGTTATGATGTGGCAACTAGGAGACAAGATGGATGGCTTTGGGGGAGGACAGAGCTACCAAATTCCCAATGTGTATAGAAAGTTAAATTTGTTTAGAATATATTTTTATTGCCCTCAGTTAAATTATTGCTAGCATTAGTTAAAAATAAGTTAAACAAGTTCATTAAAAATGAATTAAATATTCAGAGAATGACAGACTTCAGAACAGAATCCATTTCTCATTCCCAATTCTTCAGTACGTAATTCTACATTGATTAATAAAAATTAATCTGTGTTAACACATTTAAACTATAGCAATAAATTTTGAGCTCTTTGACAGATTAATAAGATATTAAAAAACATTTTAATGTTAAGTGAACTTTTCTTTAGACAGTAATATAAGTTTCATTATAGGGATTTTATCACTAAGGTGCTTATAATTATATACAATATAGCTATAATAATTTAGAATAATGTTTATTAAAATATTTTATTAACAGTTGTGACTGATCATGTTAGAAAATTATGAACAAGTTTCAGTTTTTGGTCATATCTCTGAAAACATTTTAAAATAATAGTTTTATGCAAAAATGGTTTACAAAAACAAACAAACAACCCTGCTTCACACATTTGATGGTCAAATGAATGCGGTGCCAGAACTGTTACTCTGCTGTGCTGTGCTGTGCTATATGGCACTGAGAGTCCAGCAAGGAGGCGACTCACAGTGCTTTCTGCTTTTTACTACACTCCATTTTTGACACTCCCATTTCCTCATTCCGGGTCATCCTTCTTTCTTCACTGCATCGTCATGTGGTGAATGCCTGATTGCCAGCACAGCTCTGCTGATGCTATCCACCAACACCGCTCCCTCTGATCCTGGCAAGCTAGCCAACTTGCTGAGTATGCATGTGACCTTATCTCACACTTGGGCGAGATCCAAAAAGACTTTCCTCCTTTCCCATCGCCCCAAAAAGCCGAGTTCACTCTTTCTTATGAACGCTCACTCAGTCCACTACCTTCACAAAGTCTTTACTACTTAGTCTTTTTATTTTCTCTTAAACCTTTGCTGCATTAATCCTGCACTTCAGAATGTAAGGTTCCCTGCAGTTAGGTGGAGGGCTTCTAGAGGTTTGCTCTGCACTTCCTAAAGGTGGATGAAACCCAGCTGACCACCAGTGAGAGAGCTCCCCCTCTTGCACCAAAATATTCAAGAGTCCCACACAGGCATCTGCTCATGTGCTCTAGTCTGACCCTGTAGCTGGAGACACTCTAGTGCAGAACACATTTCCCCCTTTTCCTGTTAGGAACTTACACTAAGCACTGAATGTATTATTTCAGGAGTCTCGATAGGTGGATATGTGCCACTGCATAAAAATACTTTCAACCTTTCTTACTGTATCATAGAATTTTAAATAATGATTCCCACCTATGTACATATTGCTCCTTTAAAAAAAAAAAAAAAAGTTTTCAAGTTTTCCCAGGTACAAATAGTTGGTTTGTTTTTCAAACACTGATGGCATTTTTCCTCTTAGAGTCCTTAAATGCACTGGAAGACCAAGATTTAGATGCCCTCATGGCAGATCTGGTGGCAGATATAAGTGAAGCCGAACAGAGAACCATCCAGGCTCAGAAAGAGTCCTCTCAGCATCAAGATCACTCGGCACTTCTGGAGGCCTCACATGGCCAGGGTACAGCCCCAAGAGGTTATGGAGCAGGTGCTGCTGCTGTTGCTGTCAGCCACTATGAGGAACCTTTGCCACCTCCACCAGCAGAACCCATGCTGGACCTTCCGCCCCCTCCACCTCCTCCTCCTCCTGAGCCTCTCTCTAAAGTAAGTCCATAGGACCCAAGATGGCAGAACCATTGCCATCTACTTACTACCTACCCATCACCCTGGACTTTCTTTGAAATGACAATTACATCTATAGGTTTGTATGCCTAGACCTCTGAGGTACTGAAAAAAAGAGAAAAGAATAGTGTGTGTTTATTACGAATCCAGAGAGGCTTCAGGAGTAGTGTTGTCTTTACCTGGTTTCTATTGCTGTAACTGAATACCACAAATGTGTAATGTATAAATGTGTAAATGTATTTAGCTCACAATTCTGAAGGTTGGAGAATATTAAAGTATGGTTCTGGCACCTTCCCAGTTTTAAGAAAGGGCTTTCTGCTCACAGCCTCCTTGCTTTATAGAGATACCAGTGGGTGCCACTTTTAAATCCTTCACAAGGGAACTTCACCATCTGTTTTAGTGAGGACATTTAAAGTGTAGCAAGTGTGAATGAAGAACACATTAAGGCCAAATATAGTATTTATCATAGCTTGGGTAAAAGTAGTGTTTTTGTGTGCATATTCCTTAATAATACTCAAGCTCAGAGGACACATTTCACTAACTTTGCATGAATTAAGAAATTGATTTATATGTTTCATTATCCCTGTTCCTAGCCCAGAATCTAGAAAGTAACAGGTTTTGATTTGAGCTAAATTGACTTATTGCCTCTGGCAACCCTTTTCAATAGGGCAAAGACTATATATCTTTAGAATGACTTCACTGGGGAGGGCAAAGACAGGTAATAGATGTTTGCTATTTATATAAATTGCTTAACTTTGTAAGATAACTACATTATCCTCATTTGGCATGTTAGTTACATGTCTTTCAAAAAAGAGTGAAAACACTTTGAGGACTTTTCCTTAAATGGGTCTCTTGAAAATATTTCCAAATGAGAGCCCAGCTCAGTGTCCGGTGAGTTCCTGTTGTGGCTGGATGGCGGTGGTCAGTATCATTCAAATCATCGTAATGATGCCCGGAAAGCCTGCAATTTCAAATGTAAATCACATGTTAAATCCACACTGTATCACACTCATTGCTTCATTGATTAAGACAGAGCAGTAGCTGCAAGCATCAGGCCCGTCACGGTTTCAGGGGGCTCTTGAATTCCTTGAAAGTAAATACAGAGTTGAGTGTGCAGGTAGATACTTACAAAGTTCCTCACTTTCAAATGTTCCTAAAGCATCTTGGCACTCAAAATTATTTCAGAAACCAGTGGTATTCGAAGAGATAATTCTACTTTCAAACAGTGGAGATATAGCTTTGTTTCCTTATCAATATAAATAAACAATTCCATTCCTTATCATTATAAATAAACAAATAGACAGACAGACAGACAGACATATAGATAGACAAGAGAGCCTTAATAGTCCTATTATCAGGATTTTACATTATAAAATCAAAGGCATTTGGGCACATGAGAATATTTCATACTCTTCGCTATTGCTCATATGTGTTCATTAGTGGGGCATTTCATTTATTTTGTTTTGTTTGTTTATTTTGTTTTGCTTTGGAGGTTTGTGATTTATAAAGTTAAGTTTTGGTTTCCATACTAAAATGTAGGCTGTTAAGAACCTTTTAAAGCTTCTAATAAAAGCTAGGAATCCTCCTCTAAATAGATACCATAATCCAAGAGGATGTGTGTAATCTTGGGAAGTGCTCAACTCCCTTAGGATGAAAGCCTTAATAGATTCTGTAGGTTGCTGTCTGTATTTGTTACTTTTCTGTTGCTGTGAAAAGTAAAATACTATAACCAAAGCAACTCAAGAGTTTATTTTAGCTTACAGTTCTATAGAGAAAGCCCATCATGTTGGGGGAGACCTAGCATCAGGCTGCCAGAGTGGGAAGCTAACTGATCACATTCTAGTCACAGGATAGAAGCAGAAAGCCAACTGGTATTGGGACAAGGCCATAGACTCTCAAAGTCCACTCCCATGGATGTACTTCCTCCAGCAAGGTTCCACATCCTAAAATTCCCATTCCTTCCCCAAACAGCACCACCAACTAGGGACAAAGTTCAAGGACATCAGCTTAGGAGAGAGATTGCTCCCTTCACACTAACGCAGCCCTCTGTTCTGTGAGCTGAGCACAGAATAGCATGCTCTAAGTATATGATACAGTTGGTGAAGTCATAGTTTCATCTTTTTGGATGAAATCCTCAAGGCTATAAACAACAGTTGCTCTCTGTATATTCGAGTGGAATATTTTAGGTAGAGGTATTACTTACATTCTGAAAATGGAGGATGTGAAATTTAGTAATTTTGTTACTCTAAATGAGCTAGACCCTAGCACCAACTCGCTGGTGTGATTTATTGGACTCTGTTGACTGTCTTGGCCCTTTACAGGAAGAAGAAGAAGCCCAGGCAAAGGCTGATAAAATTAAGTTAGCACTGGAAAAGCTGAAGGAAGCCAAGGTTAAGAAGGTAAGGTATCAAACACATTTGCATGGGGGAGTTAAATTAATGATGTCATATTATAGTTACTGGTAAACAGTATAATAAAATGTTCATGTGCCTCTAGGAATACAGGTCAGTAGTGGGTTACCTGCTTAGCATGCACAAGACGGCAGCTTTAACAGCGTCATTGAAAGAAAACTCAAGTAGCACTTTCCAAATAACAATTTTTAAAGAATTCTCTGAACAAAGTGAAATAACACCATTTTCTTCTACATAACATCATTTTGCTAGTTTGTGATTTCTAGGTAGAGAACCTGCCTCCATCTGTTTCTTGCAAGGGCTTTCTGCTGCTCCATGGCAAAGAGAACAAGAGTGCCCAAAAGGGAAGGCACTTGCTTAGCTCCACGTGACATTCTGTTGATTTAAACATACATTTTCCCGTGAACCAGGATAGTGGGAGTAGAAATTCCCATTAACAAGAAAGAAAGGTCTTTGGTTTTGCTATCACCTCAGCAAGGGCCTTCTCAGTTCCATTTTGAGAATTTAAAATATGTCCATCCTAGACTCTCTTCCTTGAGGGACGCTCTCTGGGGTCTTCCATAGCTGTCTGTTTATAGCAGGTGGTACACCCTCTGGGCATGCTTTAATTGGGTCAGACCTCAGCATCTTTGGCCTCACAGTTTCTTTTGTGAATTTTATACCCCTTGGGCAGCCTCTAGACCTTAAGCTCATCTGGTTGTCTCCCCATGAATCAAACATTGGTTTTGTTATCTATCTAGTCTTTAATTTGTGTAAAATTTGAGTGATCTGTTCCTAACCCTACTTTACCAGTTAGACTATAATTTTCTTGAACATTTTTGTAGAGCATAGGGTATTTTAGGAACACATGTATTGTATTATAGTAGAAAACCCTGTATCTAACCTGATTAGAACACTATACCTACTATTAAGATGTTAGTTAATTTGTTTAGTTAATGAGACAAGTATTCAGTCTGCATCTTATTTCAATTGAAGCATCTGTCATCTCTCACTAAGATAAATTGTTTTTGTCACATCAGTTCTTGAATGAAGGAGTTGTATATGTGGTGAGTAATTCAATAAATATCCCTTGGCTATCCTCACATCCAAACTTTCAAGGCTCAGATGTGACGATGTTTTTCAGATAGAGCTGGTTCCATTCGTTGCAAATGCCGATCAACTTCTTGTTCTCTGCATGTATGTTAGCTCTTCCTCTCTTTGACAAGCAGCTCAGATTATGACCTGGATTAGTTACTTTCCTCGTTGCTGTGACAAATGCCCAGCAGTAGCAGTCCTAGAGAGGAAGGGTTGACTTTGGCTCTCTGATTGAGGCTGTAGTCCATGATATCGGGGAAGGCATGGAAGCAAGGCAATCAGAGACTGTAAGAGCAGGAGTGTAAGGTCGGTGGTCACATGGTGTCTGCTGTCTGTAAACAGAGAGAAATGAATGCTCAAATGCGTGACCTGATCTCACAACTGTACCCACATGTATCGCGCACCACGCAGATCTGAGGGAAAATTGACGTGCTGTTGTCTGAGATCACCCTTTCCATAGCAATCTGTTTGTTTCCCTGCTCTTGTCTCCACAGTCTAAGAGCCCCAGGGGCTGCCCATCTTGTACAGTGAAGCCAGACCCCACACAGTGCCCTCCTTCCTGTCTCTGTGTGATCTGACTGCCATTTTCTCCCTAGCCTCAGTTCTCCCCATTCATTCCCTCCCTCCCTCCATCCCTCCCTTCCTCTGTCCCCCTTCCCTTCCCATTCCTCCTCTACATTTACCTCACTGTAACTACTTGTCCTTATAACTGTCCTTCAAACACTCCACAAGTCCTTGTTGTGGCACCTTTATACCTACATGTCCCTTCCACTTTACCCAGATTCTCACTGGATTTTTCCCTTGTGTATTCACTCACCTTCTAAGGGAGAGTGTCCCATCACTGTACAGCACTATTCCCTAAAATTCCCTCAGTGATTTATCACACCCAATGCACTACCCACTAATTCATTGCCATATTCCCTTGCGCCTCCTTGGAAACCATCTGAGACTTTATCCTCTTTAACAATGCACCCTGACCCTTTAGAGGAGTTACCAGGTGTCTACAGTGGTAACAAGTCCAGTGAGATTGTTACTCATATTGAGCTAAATTCCAGCAAGGGAGACAAATGCAGTAAGAAAATTAAACCAGACTCAGTACAGTGTCCCAGACCTCTTATCCGCACTCAAGATCCAGAGGCAGGAGGATTGCAAATTCAAAGCTACCCTGGACTACAACAGTAATGTCAGACCCAGCTAGGACTGTTAGCATTCTGTCAAACTCCACCTCCACAGTTACCTGGCAACAGCCAGGTATGCTCCTCCCCCGCTACCTGGCCCTGCCCACTATAATAAAAGTGGCTGTCTGGCCTCCCTCTCTCTTGCGCCTGTGACCGCACCTGCAGGTTGTCTCTGCCCCTCTCCCCTTCCCCCTCTCTCCACATGGTCATGGCCGGCCTCCACCTCTCTCTGCTCTCCCTCTCCTTCTCTTCCCTCCGCCTAAATAAATATTCCCTTCGTGGAACCCTCTGGCCTGGTGTCTTCCAAGCTGCTGCGCGTTAATATCAATAATGGTGCCGTGACTCTAATTTTCTCTTTTTTAATTAAACCAAAACTGGGGAATGTTAGCATTCTGTCTAAACTCCACCTCCACAGTTACCTGGCAACAGCCAGGTATGCTCCTCCCCACAGCTACCTGGCAATAGCCAGGTAGCCCTGCCCAATATTATACAAGGGGCTGCTTGCCCCTCCTCTCTCTCTTGCCCCTGTGACCCTTGCGCCCTGCAGGCTGTCTCTGTCCCTCTCCCTTCCCTTTCCTTCCTTTCCCCTCTCTCCATGTGGTCATGGCCAGCCTCTACCTCCATCTCCCTCTCTGCTCTCTCTCTCTCTCTCCTCTCCTCTCTCTCTCTCTCTCCTTCTCTCTCTCTCTCTCTGCTCTCCTTCTCCTCTCTCTACTCCTGTCCTAAATAAACTCCTCTTCGTTGGAACCCTCTGCCCTGGCATCTTCCCTTCCAAGCAGCTGCGTCTTAATAACAACAAGGACTGTACAGCTAAACCTTCTATTATTATCCTCATCATCATCTCATCATCCTCCTCTCCTCCTCCTCCTCTCTTCTCCTTCTCTGCCAGGAGCCTGGCCATGGCTTGGTGGGAGGAGAAGGTGATCTTTCTTCTCCTCCAGTCGTTCTTCTTAAGGCAGCCCAGGGGGATGGGAAGAGTGTAGGCAGGGGACAAGACCTAGGGTTAGGCTATTGTAGCTGGCCCTGCCCTCTGGTATCCTCCGGAAACTGCTGTTTGCACAGCAGAGGATTAGGCAAATGGCCTTTGTACTCTCTCTGCATTGCCTGCCATGCTTAACTTAGGTCTGTTAGTTTGAAATCCCAGGAAGAAAAGACACTTAAAGAAGTTATCACAGTTTATTACTAAGTGTAAAAAGTTTCCTATGAAAGCTATCTAAGAGAAAAAGTGGAAAGGTCCTAAATGGAGAGATTCTAAGCAGGGAAGAGAGAGAGAGATCCGAGAGGAGAGGGAAGAAGAGAAGAGGAAAAAGCGAGCCACTAGCCCTTTGTCTTATACATCATTCAGAGTACATGATCACATGTTATAAAGTTCATTACAAGTTCACACCAAAATTCAAATCATAAATTGAAATAGAAGTTTACAACAGAAAATGTTTACATGCATATCCATTAGGAGTAATTATCTGACTAACACCCATCACCTTTCTAGCTCCACAGGTTCATCGAAGGTTTAAAACTATAATTTAAGAAATTAGTGAAGTTTTGTATAGATAAACCCAGGCAATATTTTCTCGTCTGTCCTAGCACCTATAATAAATCGTGAGTTCCCTTTTAGTGACCCTTGGTTAATTGTTTTACAACCACATTGGAATGTGCTCTGAGCAGGAGAAAGTCTGGTTTCTATCTCAAAGCTGTTAATTGATGACACTTGGGAGAGTGGCAGAGTTCTCATAGCAGTATTGATTGTCAGAAAGGGACTTAATACCAGTCCCACTATAAAAGAGCTAAATAATCATTGATATAATTTTAGGAATTCTTATAGGATCATCATTAAGACTTAAGAAGTCGCCAGGCGATGGTGGCGCACGCCTTTAATCCCAGCACTTGGGAGGCAGAGGCAGGCAGATTTCTGAGTTCGAGGCCAGCCTGGTCTACAGAGTGAGTTCCAGGACAGCCAGGGCTACACAGAGAAACCCTGTCTCGGAAAAAAAAAAAAAAAAAAAAAGACTTAAGAAGTCGTCTATTTGTCTATATAGCATCACTACGAGACAGTACAGCTTCGTGGGTCTGCAGAGATCTGCTCCAAAGGGGTGTGCTATTGCTTAGTGATTGTTACATATGTTTAATAATAATAATAGGAAAAGCATATTAATAGCAGGGATTTTTCCTAAAAAATGTCCACACAGCCTTGCTGAATATAGCACACTCGTTGCAGATTATAATCCGAGGAAGCATTTCTGGATGATCACCTGCTAATTATTAGCTTGTCCCATTATGGCTCCCAACACTTCTCCTTCTCCTTCTTCTTAAAATCAAGAAGCATGAGCCAGAAAAGAAAAAATGGAAACCGTAAGAATTGCTAGGTAGTCTCCCTGGGAAGGTAGCTCTTGAGCAAAGTCCTCAGCAGCAGGAAGACGCTAGGTTCACAGAGCAGTGGTAAAGGGGATCCCCAAACAGAGATGAGCGTTGAGGAGACCATGCACATCTTAGGCTCAAGTAACCCTTAGCTTGACGAGATGGACCAGAATGAAAGCCTGTTGGCCACAGTTCAGTGAGCCGCTGAGTAAAGGCAAAGGAGGAGCTAGCTGTGTTAGTGCAACAGTGGAGCTGCGAGGGCTCATAGGTCGCAGTGAGTCTGGTCTGCGTCTTACCTACAAGAAGCCTTTGGGGAGCTCTAAATGGGGTGCAAGATGGGACACTAATGAATGAGTTTTAAAATCCATACTGGCAGATTCACAGAAAATGAATTGTAGGGATGCTCAAGTGATCTGTGACAGTGTTTGCTGATCTGAACAGGGTGTCCTGTTCCTTCTTTAGTGTCCCATGAATGTCACACACACACAGGGACTGTGTGCTGGATCAAAGAGGTCTAAGTTCCTCATAAATAAGGACTGTTGCTCTAGCAGGAGTATACAAGTGGCTGTGCTCCCAAGATAGAGCTGCCATACAAGCTCCCAAGGAAAATAAATTATAGTACTAGAGAATGGCAGCGGGGACTTGTTCTAGATTGTTCTAGAACAGATGAGCATGCGTTGCTTGAGCTACAAATGAGCCACACATGTGGATATGTATGGAATGGCTTTGCCCGTGGATGCAGATAGAAGAGAATAAGTGCAGAGAGGCTGTCGCAGGAGGATCTCAAGTTCAAGAGAAGCCTGACCACACGAGGAGACCCTGGCCCATAAAACCCCAAGGACTTGGGATGCCCTCAGTGGTCGGATGTTTTTCTAGCATGTGCAAGGGCCTGGGCTTGATCCTTATCACCTCAAGAGAAGGAGGAAGGGATGGAGGGAGAATGAGTAAGTTAAAAAAATCATAATTACACACTTTGAAACCAATAGACAATTTATAGCTGAGGGCCACATTGTGAGATTTTAGAAAAGAAATGGAGAGATGTGTCTCTTACTGCAGAACGTGGGACAAGGAGCAGACACAGTGCGCTTGCTCCGGCTGGCCTGTGGAGACCACAGGCCTGTCAGCTCCTCTCTGCCATCCACCAGAAACAAGGAAGCTTTGCTCCTTTTAGTCACAGTGACTTAGAGCAGTAAACAAGAGGCTCCCTCTGCCCCATCCATGGAAGAGCCAGAACAGAGCACTCGCCAGTGGGTAAGCGACGAGGGTTCCTGACTCTCTGCCTATATTTTTTAAGACATGTGTGTGACACAGCACATTAATCAAATAATAGAAATGCTCCACATTTAAGAACAATAACTTCGAGTGTTTTAAACAATGAAAGTCAGTAAGAGCAGAAGGCCCAGGAGGAAGATCACTCTTGACCCAAACTTAAACCCAAGTCTAAGAGCAGCCTGAGTTACACTGAGAAACCTTGTCTCATAAAACACAAGGGTTCACACCCCCGTGCCCCATTAGAAGTATTTGCTCTTAAGGATTTGGTGGGATACTGACATTATTTTAAATTACAAATGATGTACATAGCTTATGGCACCAAGCTTTTGAAGCTGGAAATGCAATCTGACTAATTTGTTAATGTATTCTAAAGCTCCAAGGCAGAACAATTCCATTTGTAAATCTTATTATAGAAGTCCAAAAACGTAATTTGCATGATTTAGGGCTAAAATACTTCCCATTTAACAACTTGCAAGTAAAAATGAGATTCATTACCAAGGCATTTGGCCCCATAGAACGATCACATGATGAACTACGTAGCATGGTGGTGATGTGGTACTGCTCCATGTTGGTACAGAACCCCTCTGCAGCTTGCCATATTTGAAGAACCTACAATATGATTTCTTCCTATTCCATTCACTTAATTTTTCTAAACTCTACAATTGTGGATATTTATAAATACATATCCATTAAACTTAGTTTGCTATTGTGCCAAAAGAAGCCTCTTCCATCATTGTGAAACTATGTGGTTTAGCAGTGTCTCCCTCTGTATAAAAATGAAAGGAAAAAGCAACATACGTTTTCCTTTCTAAAGCACTGCTAAGCAAGAGTGAAATGTGGTCAAATGTCAGATTTTTCTCTATCATAAATATTGCTTTCAAAGCCCTAACATCAGTGGTGTTTCCCGGGAATGTAACTATTCTATCACCGTAATTCTCAGCAAAGAGCAGCATGTATGCCTTCCATAGAAAAATACAAAAAAGACCCAACTCTAGTCAAGCTAAAGATGATGTAATCATCATGACAGACCAGGAGGCACTCTAAAGTGATACTTGTCCCCTCCCTATACTGTCAGACTATTGAAATAATGAACCTTAAAGAATTAAAATTTCACCAGTAACCCCATGCAGAAGTAAACTTAAACTCTCTGCTTTTCACTTAACTATTCTCTTTAATTAGCACATTGGGGACAATGGCAAAGCTTAACTTATCAAGGTCAACATATCCTAAAATTCCCCTTAACGATGGGACTTTGGTCGTAAAGATACAAGGAGATCTTTTAATGAGAAATGCTGCCAGCCCTAAAACAAAATGGGAACAAAAAACGGAAGGATGTTGGGAAAATGAGAAGTGAGTGCTTCTTCAGTTCTGTTTGCTTTCTGTCTCCTCACCAGAAATCAGCCCCTTGAAACTGGGCCAAGGGCTTTGTTTATTGTCTGGTTTGTGTTTTGTGAATTTACTTCTCCTCCTGTGTTTTTCTGATATATAAAGAGTTCACAAGAGGTCGGAGGATGCATTCCACTTTTTAACTATATTTCTATTTGGTCTTTGAGAGTTTCAAGCATGTATACAATGTATTTTGATATATTAACCCCCTATAATCCATCTTCATCCTTCCAAGATTCCCTACATATCCCAGCCCAACTTCATGTCCTCTTTTTTCAACTCAATGAATCCAGTCAGTGCTGCCAATATGTACCTATACACAGGCCCATCCATTGGAGAATGGGCAACCTACAAGGTACCATATCCCTGAAGAAACTGACTCTTCCCTCCTGAGTGTCATCAACCATAATAGCTTCTTAGGTAAGGGTAGGACTTCATGAATTCCTGTCCCATGTTAGAACTTTGTCCTGATCCTGAACACGTTTTCTGCAATCAACTGCAGCTGTTGGGAGTTCACAAGTACAGTAATCCTGTCATGTCCAGAAGATGCTCTTTTACAGCAGTTGCCATCAACATTTGGCTCTCACAAACTTTTCCCCTCCTGTTCCTCGAGCCTTACAGAGATGGGTGTTGTATAGATGTCTGTATATATTGTATGTGTACATGTACTATAATACATACACACACACACACACACACACACACACACACATATACTGCTAAGCACTCAGAGTCACTTATTCAATATACTTTGACCAATTGAGTCATAACCCACTGACAAGAGTCAAGAGTTGCATTAATCCATGGATAAAAAAGATGCATATTTAGAAGGCAGTTTAATGCTACATCCATTTAGTAAAATAATAGAAGTAGGTTTTCCTCTGAGCCTATGATCCCTTTAGCCTTGGGTTCTTGGTCCAGTTTACAGTACAAGGCATAGATTCTGTCCTGCGGAGCAGACTTTAAATTCAATCATAAAATGTTTGGTTACCACCCATAACAATCATGCCACTACTGCTGGTGGAGAAAAGTCAACACTCTTACCCACCTTGTGTGCTACAGTAACAACAGCCTATCAAGATACCACAGGATACATTCCTAACGTTCAGTGGTAGAAACAAGGGCAATTCTGACACCTTAAGCTTAGCATACTGCCCCAGTTGCTGAAACTAACTTCCCGTTATGTGGCTTCTTCTTCAGCTTGTAGTTAAGGTGCACATGGATGATAACAGTACCAAGTCACTGATGGTGGATGAGCGACAGTTGGCTCGAGATGTTCTGGACAATCTTTTTGAAAAAACCCACTGTGACTGCAATGTGGACTGGTGCCTTTATGAAATATATCCCGAATTACAAATTGGTAAGTCTCCTCCTCACATCTGGGTTGCACTTCAAAAGCCTGTTTTATTATGGGTTTTAGTCTGTTTTAACCATTTGTTTCAGTATCTCAAGACATGACATGTGTCTCTGCCCTCATCTGAGATAAATCCTTGTTTCTTTGTAGCAGACACTCCGGTAGTAGAGGGTAGCCAGGCTTTGGCTGATATGGATTTCATTACTGTCACCTTGATAGTGACTCCAGAAGGAAAGAAAGAGCAATGTGGCTCATCCTGCTACATGCTTAGGAAACTCATCATCTTGCGGGACATCCTGGGTATCTGTCAGCTAATATTCCTTTAAAGGTTGCTTCCCTGAAGCATAATGTGACTGCCAGACCTTACATCTACAATCATTTTTCCTTCTCCTGTCCAAACTTGACTGATCACCAACAATTTCTCCCCCTGGAAGCAAAGGGAGGTGAAATAAATTGATTGCTTTTTTTTCTTCCTTCTCTTCCCTTTCTTCCTTTCTTTTTCTTCCCTTAATAAATTGTCTGCTCCTTCCCACTCATGCTTAGGACAAGCTGGCTCCCAAGAAGGCTGTGTAAAACTCACAATTACTTGCTTTGAGGCTTTAGGGACAATTTTTTCTATAGAAAATGGTCCACATTAAAACTGTTCCTTTACTAGACATGGTGACACATGCTCGTAACCCCACCCCTGGAGAGGCTGAGACAGGAGGAGGATGAGTCCCAGGCCAATCCAGGCTATGTAGGGATGTTCTATCTCAAAACTAACACAAAACAAAGAGACAACAGAACAAACAAAGGCTCGATGTCTCTTCCAACTCTGAGTGGAAAACAGGGAAGGAGCAGCTTCCTTTACTATCCAGCTTGATTCAGATGGTCACCTACTGTCCTTAGAGCAATAGCTTAGGAGTTTCATAGTCTGCATTCTCTTTGGTCTCCCATAGTATTTACCTCTGCTAAGAATGTTTTCAAAGAAAACCAAATGCTAACAATTAAAAAGCAGGATAACTCACTATGGCCCAAAACACTGAAATTTCCACCATTTATCATGTTTTTATGTAAAATAAATTAAACACCTGACAGTGACATATAAAAATAGTAGGAACGATGGACTATTGCTACAGGCAGGGTGTTAGTTCACAGTGCACGCACTGAAGGACCCCAGTTCTCCTGCCTCTGTGCAGCAGACCATACAGAGACATGTGGCTAGTTCAGGAAGGAAATAGTAGATCGGGGACAAGATACACAGGGGCTGGAGCTGTGCTGTGCAAGAAGGAAGAGTAGGGGCTGAGGAGGGCCCAGCAACCTTTTATGAGTCATTAACATAGTACCACCTCCATAGACTTCAGATACCTGCCTTTGTTCAGAGCATGTGCCTTTGGCTGAATAAATTCAAACCCAGGTAAGTAAGGGCTGCCAGTCTTTAGAACACTTGTGAAGCATTGTGCTTAACTCAGTAATAGACGCTCATCTGAAGTATCTTTTATGTCATCAGAGAGAATTTTTGAAGACCATGAAAATGTTGTTGAAGTGTTATCAGACTGGACAAGAGACACAGAGAACAAAGTACTGTTTTTGGAGAAAGAGGAAAAATATGCTGTGTTTAAAAACCCTCAGGTAAGACAGCCTGCGTTCCCTTAAACCGTGTGACGAGGGAGGAAGCTTCTGTCACCTGTGTACTGACCAAATCATAATCTCAGGAAATCTCACAAATGTGTAAGATTTAAATAAATTAGAAATACTTCAAAAGATTTAAAAAGAAAACTCCTTTTCTCTCTATTTTTCTCATTCAAAATTCAAAACATATGTATTTGTTGTTGTCTAACCCTCGTCTTCAGTCTGAATTTTTATTAGGCTCCATTAGCCAATGTGCCTTGATACACCACAGATTATTAATTTTTTTCTATTGCAAAGTCAGGTTTTTTAGTTCATGTTTGCTGCTTATTGATACTGTGATAAGTAAAGTGAGTGGTACAGGGAGGTATGAGATTCATAAGCAGCCACCATATTTTTTAAAAGTAATGATGAGGAGAGAAAGATTTATTTACAGTTTGGGCCAGAGGTTGTGAAAGAAAAACGCTTAGTTTCTCTTTACCTTTTCTATGGTGGAGTTATATTTTGTGGAAAATGTATTAAAGGTCAGGAAATATACATGGATAAATTTAGTCAGAATGGTATGAACGCTGTTCCTTGGAAACACTTAGCTGCTCTGCTGATGCAGCTGCAGCCCTTCCTCCTCTCTGCATGGGGAGCTCACATAAACCACCCATGCACCCTGTCTTTCACAGGGTCTCAGCCACACGGCTTCAGGAGCACCTAGAGAATATAAAATGTATTGTGATTTCCTTAGGCAATTGACACAAACACAAAAGCACTGTTCTTATATTTGAAAGTGCATCCCTCAAGTCATATATCAGGATGCCACTGACAAATCTAAGCCTTTCTAGGAACAGCCTCAAGCAACTGGAATCACATAAGAGACACCACATAACCAGAATACCCGTCTCTGCTGCCTGTCACCGAAAACACGGTGAATGGAGAAAAGGACTGAAACTTTGTTTACACTGAGTTACTTGGAGAAGCAGCAGTCTGGAAAGATAGACAGCCAACACCCCCAAAATGTCTGCCTTCTCCACCCCATCTAGTATACTTTGTAGGGAAGCCTAAAAAGGCAGTTAAATATTCCAAAGTGTAGCCCTGTCCCTCTAGTCAGAGGATACTGACTCTCATTCAGCATATTGTACCCTTTCTTTGCTACCATGTTGCCCTGTGGAGCAGAGTTCATGACCACACAAGACTATTTAGTCTCCTATTCCTCCCATGCAACATCTAGACCAAAAGCTGACTCAGCAGTGCGTATATGCTGAGCTCTAGTTTACAATGTCAGGAACCAACGTGTCTTTATATAAAGCGTCCCTATCTGTCCCTATCTGTCCCTCCTGTCCCAATTACATTTTTTTTTCAATTCTAAGAATGTTACTGATGGAAGAGATCTCCAAGGTCATCCAGACATCTTTCCATTTTACAGAAGAGGAGACTGAATCTTGAATCAATAGGAGCAAAATTAGAAGAGTCTGAGTCAGGCTACTTATAGGAAAAGGTTCTTTCCTTTGTGTTAGTTTTTTCATTGTTGTCGCCAAATACCAGGCTGAAACCACTTATGGGAGGAAGGGCTCATTTGGCTCACAGTCGCAGAGGTTTCCATCATTGTGGTAAAGAGGATATGATGGAGCCTTCATGATATGGTGGACAGGAAGCAGAATAGGGAAGTAACAGGAAAAAGCTAATCCAAGATAGATCCCGAAAGATATAGCCTTAGCCTTAGAGACCTCCTTCCTCACACACACACACACACACACACACACACACACAACACACACACACACACGCAGTTCCACCCCTTCCCAACAGTCTATTCAGAGTGTGAATCTATCAGAGGATTAATCTATTTATTAGGACATGGTCCTTATTCTATTTAATTCCTGTACTAGTACGGGTGCCATATCAAGGGATGTAACAAAGAATTCCTCTAACTCCATGTGTCAAACAAACCACAATCTTATTCTTCATATACTGACCCAGAAAAAGTAAATAGATTTAATAGAATGTCTCTGCCATTCTCAACATTTGGCTTCTCTCTCCATGTCCACGGTGGCATTTTCTAACAGCTTGTCCAAGGTAGCCTTTTCCTAAAAGCTCATCTAATCTGTAGGAAAAGACCTAAGAGCCAGGGGAATGCTTCTTTCTCTTTGACCCCATTAGCCATAAATGAGCTATGGTGACACTGATCTACAAAGAGACTGAGGATGTGATGTGTATATAACAACCATGTATCCTATATTCAGGGCCACCATTTTGCAAACCTCCTTCACAAAACACCTTTTATATTGACTCCATGAAAACACTGTGCAGGGATTGTGCAGCATGTCCATTGTTAAGAGGAGGAAGGAGGCATACAGGTATGCTGTGGTGAAACACCAACACACCAATCATACTGTCAGACCCTAGCAGTCCAGCTGATGGACTTTGCAAAGTGAATACTTACCTTCAACTCATGCCTTTGCTG
This sequence comes from Mastomys natalensis, assembly GCA_021653895.1. NCBI lineage: Eukaryota > Metazoa > Chordata > Mammalia > Rodentia > Muridae > Mastomys > Mastomys natalensis. Next base: position 102,600 of record JAJTUV010001797.1, read on the forward strand.
TGCATAAATGGGCTCTTTGTGTCTTTCCCCAGTCTTTACTTCCTACTATAGTGGCAATCTTTACTCAAATCTTTACTGCCTTCATTTTCTCTTACTTTGGACTCTGTGTGAAATGGCACCACATTATAGTTCACATTTATGTTTAAATTTTATTCCCACTTGACTTTCATTCACATAGCCGCCTATAGCATCAGTTTCCCCTTCTCCCTGCCATCAGACGACTAAAGAAAAGTATACGTATCCACTGCGTTGTTGACAGACATGTGGTTTGTTCTAGTTTGGCAGTTAAGTAGTAATGATGATAGGAATATCTCATGTATGTTTTCAGCTGAACAAATGTAAATAAACATTCTCTTGCACATATATCTGTGAATGAAATTGCCGGGACACAGATTATGTTTCTATTTAACTATGGCAAATCCTGATAAAGAATTTTCTGAATATTCTTTAGGTTGTCTCTCCCTTTATCATTGTATGAAAATTCCTAGTGTTCTAGATTCTCAGCAGCCATTGGTGTTGTTTTTTCTGGTTAATCTGAACAAATTAATAATAGACACTAAGTCACCAATGAGGCATTGGTGTCACATTAAGGAAAAAGATCAAAGTGCTTCGCTTCGGTGTCATTTAACCAAGAGTGAGACCAGATCTGAAGTCTCTACTTCATGCTCCCTGTCTTCTATCTTCTGTCTATATGTTGTATGGGTCTGAGCCTGCTTACCTTAAGGCTGACTTGTGAATCTGTCCTGTGTATGTATCTGTGTCTGTCCCTGTATCTTTGTGTGCCTGTCTCTGATGTGTCTATCAAAGGAATTTGTCTCTGTCTTTATTGAACAGCACAGAAAGCATCACATGGGGAAGAGATGAGGGGTACTAACAGACATTTTAAACAGAGTTTTACAAAAGTAAAGTCACTTATTCAACCAACTCAGTTAACAAGAATCACTGTTTACTAATCAATATCAAATGTTGTATGTTGTATTTCACATTTACAGTAACTAGTCATGTTATAACGTTGCTTTAAACTTCTAGTTTTACTGTTTTCAGAAGATAATGCATGGTATTACTCAAGGGTCTAGGGCATGGAAGACAGGAAATAACTTAAGATTGTAGTTATTTTTATAATCTTGAGTTATTTTTTAAAAGCTGTCTATAGCCAGGAAGCAGAGAAAGATGAAAACTTAGCACTCCATTCATTTTCTGTCTGAGTCTAGTTTTAAATGAAGATTAATCATCATAGAATACACGTGACATGGAAACAGAAGGAACGATTACTTGTGGGGAAGAAAGAGACAAGATAGGGACAGTGGGGTGGGGCAGAGGGGCAGGGCAGTGGGGCGGGCAATGGGGCAGGGCAGTGGGGCAGAGGGGCAGGGCAGTGGGGCGGGGCAATGGGGCAGGGCAGTGGGCGGGCAGAGGGGCAGGCAGTGGGCGGGCATGGGGCAGGCAGTGGGGCGGGGCAGAGGGCTGGGCTCTCCCACATCAGTCTTACCAAAAAATGCCCTCCAGACTTGCTTACAGACATTTTCTCAACTGAGGATCCTCCTCCCAGATAACCCTAGCTTGTGTCAACCTGACAAAAAACTAACCAGGACAGTGTTAACTACTTCTTACAGATGAAAACCGCTGAGAAAACACATTCCAGTTAATAAATGGATGTGAATAGAAAGACACCATTCAGGTCTTTGAACTCTTCCAAGTTGTCAGCTAAAAGTCACCAAAGGCTCAGTGATGGTTCTTTTCATCCACTGACTGACAAGATAATTAGGTTTGTTCCATTGTGAGGGAAGCAAAGCATTAGAAGTCACTTGACTTTTCAAGGGGACTTGTTACTGGTCTTCCACTTTATCATGCCAGTGTTTCGAGTGATTCCTTTGTTTGTGCCTTTGAGCTTTACAAACCCAGAAAAGTAAGGTTTTTGTAGATGTGCAGGGTGCCTACTCTTTTAAGGAGAGGAAAAGCAATTGTGGAAGAAGCTATACATTATCTAGCACATCAGATTTAGAAATAGAGGTGGACGATGTAGAAATCGATGTGGGTGTATCCTTGAGGAGGCTTCCCAGATATATCAAAACCTTAAATGTGCTTACTACGAGTGGCTCAGACTTCCCCACTGTTAATTGTCCTTAGCTTTATAAAGCTATTGTGTCTGTTATGAGACACTAGTGTTCTTCATTAGCATCTTCACCAGGTAGTTCCATGAAAGTGGGTGCTATTAAAATCCCTGTCCTGCAATGAAGGAACTTAGCAAGTAATAACCAGTGAAGTGTTAAAGACAAAATTATAACAAGTTTATTAAGAAGTACAGCAACTTACCTACAATTTTTTTGGGGGGGGGAATAGGACAGAGTCAGTGGGAAGTTATCATACGATGGGACAAAGACTAATGAAGCAATGAGTGTTGCACAAAAGGTACAGAAGAAGCACTTGGGGTCAAGCACATCACAGATCGACCTCACAGTGGCCTCGAAACTGATAACTTTAGTCGCTCCTGGGGAAAAGCCTGTTTGCCAGGAACCTTTACCCCCTGACTGGACCTTGCCAAGTCTGCCCCTAAACAGAGATGCAGAACTAGGTTCCCTTTATCCTTTCATCAGGCCTCTGAGGAAGCCTTAGATTGACTTGACTCCAACAGTACACATAAAAGCCATGAGATGTTTTTGCTTGCAGAGATATAGTATCTATTTCTCTTTAGTAACCTCTTAAAATGTTTTTGATTTTTGATAGTTTCGTACAATGTACTTTAAGAATATTCACCCTCTTCCCAATTCCTTCTAGGTCTTACCTCAATTCTCTACCCACCCAACCTCAGGTTCTCTCTTTTCCCAGCACCCACTGCTTTCTCTCCCTTACGAAAAACAATGAAGTTCAATTGTGTTGGCTGACTACTGTTGGAGTGTGGTTGATATGCCAGGTCACTCTACTGAAGAAAATTGACTTTGCCTGTCATCACAGCAATAGAAAGCAAATTAAGACATTGCAGACACTCTCTCAACGTCAATCAAAAGCCAATAGCTCCTTAGACAGGAGTTAGATTTCATGCCAACCTCCCATCTTTTATGCTGAGATTTTGTCTGGTTTGAGTTTATGCATGTCTTGTGTATGCTGATGACACAATGTCTATGAGCTCATGTGTACATCTGTCCTGTTGTATCTAAAAAAAAAAACACTGTTTCCTTGAAGTTATCTACCACCTCTGGCTCTTACAATTTTTCTGTCCTCTTTTCCACATAGATCCTTGAATCTTTAAAGAGGGTAAAAATATATAACATAGACATCCCTTTTAGAGCTGAACATTCCAACATTTCTTGTTCTCAAATTGATCAGTTGTGCATCTGTGTGTTGATTACCATCTACTGCAAGAAGGCAATCTCGGATGAGGTTTGAGTGCTACATTGATCTCTAGCTATAGCGATAAGGAGTTGTTTTATTGCATGCCCACTCAGCAAAATAATAGTAGAGCTTTTCCCATAGGGCCTAATACATATCTAACCTCAAGTTCTTGGCCTTATTGGCAGCATCAGGTGTGGGTTTCATCTTGTGAAGCAGACCTTAAGTCCAAGCAAAAGTGATCGGTTGCTCCCAAAACGTCCTGCACTGTCGGATCAGTGACATATCTTGCCAGTCAGATAATTACTGTAGCTCACAGCATTCATGGTTGAGCTCGATTGGTGGTCACTTTTCTCTTCCAGTGGTGTCTCTAGCACCTTCCAGTGGTGTGTCTAGCACCTTACAACACTCTGACTTGTAATCAGTAGGGATGAAGTTTCTGGTTGAGATAGATTTCTCCATCTTCTATGACTCAAATATAGGATGTCTTCAGCTGTAGAGTTTTACTATTAGGTTCTAGAGGGTAACAAATAGCATTGGCAACCATCCATAATATTAGTGAGTCTATGGGATGCCTTTTGCCAATGACTTGAAAAGATATAACTCAATCTGGGTACTGGTGTTTTATTTGGTCTGGTTAGGGACATCATTGCCTCCCTCCCCACTATAGAGTAATTCCATTTAAGCTCCTTTTATATATGTATATATTTTAGTAAGCTTCTACAATAGTAGGTATCCATGTTTTTTTCAAAAAGACTTTAATGTTAGTTCTCCCCCCTTACATCCCTCCTCTAACTTGTCCTCACATCCTCCATTCCATTTTTCTGTAACACTGTTTCTATTTTCTCTTCCATGAAAGATTCCCCTACCCCATGTTCCTTTACTAGTTACCTAACCTCTGTTGGTATTCTGAACAATATATACACATATCCAAAATTTAAAGGCTAACATCCATATATGACAAAAAACATAAAGCGTTATCTTTCTAGGTCTGGGTTACCTTACTCAGGATGACTATTTCCAGTTCCACTCATTTTCCTGTAAATTATACTTTTTAACAGCTGAATAATAGTCCATTGTGCAAATGTACCACATATTATTATCCCTTCATCAGATGATACACCTTCTAGACTGTTTCCAATTATTGGCTATTATGAATAGGGCCTTCATGAACATGAATGAGCAAGTATTTCTGTAATGTAATATGGTCTACCTAGACAAACACTTTATGTTTTCTGTCATATATGAATATTAGTCTTTAAATTTTGGATATGTGTATATATCCTTCAGAATACCAACAGCCAGACTGTTCTCGTTCCACTAGGCTAGGCAGTGGAATACTGATGTCAACAGAAGGTGGTGTTCCTGACCTTATAGGTACACTCTTGACTTTCCTCCCACAGAAGCCCGTAGCTTTCAGTATTCAACACTGAGGTTCTTGACCTGTGGAGTTTAACAATTAAATGGTGTCACACATATTTTCTGTTCTGCCTTCTGGGCAGGAATGAAGATTCTGCTTGAGCCTGGGTGGTTCACTAGTTGGTCCTTTTGCTTCTTAACAGAGTTACAACAGTTCTTTTGTGTTCTCACATGGGAACATCTCTCTCCAACAAGATCTCGAGTTCCTTGCAGTATCCAGTGTAGTGATGAATACTTGCTGATCTGATTTCTTAATGTTTTATCTAGAATTTCTACTTGGATAATAAAGGGAAAAAAGAAAACAAGGAAACCAATGAGAAAATGAATGCTAAAAAACAAAGAATACTTACTTGAGGTAAGCTTCACTTTGCACAATACAAAAAAAAACACAAAAGACATTTGCTAGATCTATTAAATTATTGCCTCACATAATAATAGAAACTTCTGATATGCGCTATAAAATTTTAACTTGCAGTTTTAAATGCTAGTTGTTATCAAATGATACGATTTAGACAATTCAATGGCTTTTTTAGTCAATTATAATAAAGTATGACATTAGACAAAATAGTTTACTTTTAAGAAATTGAATTAGTAATTCTGTCACTAAAAAGACATGAATCCTCATGAAACTCTCTGTGACATGTATGTTACACTTCATGAAACTCAATATAACATGGATGCCTCACTTCATGACTCATTCTGACATGTATGTTCTATTTCATGATACTCACTATGACATGTATGTTCCACTTCATGAAGCTCAATATAAGATGTACATTCTACTTTATGATACTCGCTGTAACATGTATGTTTTCACTTCGTGAAGATCAGTAAGACATGTATGTTCTACTTCATGACACTCATTGTGACATAGTATTCCATTTCATGACACTGACATGTATGTTCCACTTCATGAAGCTCAATAATGACACGTATGTTCTACTTAACACTCACTGTGACATGCATGTTTCACTTCATGAAAACTGCTATGACATATATGTTCTAGTTCATGACACTCATTGTGACATTTATATTCTATTTCATGACACTCAGTGACATATATGTTCCACTTCATGACACTCACAGTGACATGTATGTTCTACTTCACAATGCTCACTGTGACATGTATGTTCCACTTCATGACAGTTGCTGTGACATGTATATTCCACTTCATGACACTCACAGTGACATATATGTTTCACTTCGTGACACCCATTGTGACATTTATTCAGCTTCATGACACTTGCTGTGACATCTATGTTTCATCTCAGAAGGGTTCTATGGAATCATATGTAAGGATTTCCAAATCTTTGTCTTTGGTGAAGCTCTACTAGCAGCCCAGATAGAAGTGTGAAGTCTAGAGATAGAGACATGACTTAGGATGTAACTCTGTGAGTTGTTCATGTGCTAATGGCTAGAACACATCTCTGTGAGCCTCAGTAGCAAATCATATGGGATCATCATAAAGATTCAGAGAGGAGATGAATGCCCAGCACCTTCGATGGTCGACATAGAGGCACACTCCCCAAGTTCCTATTGTTAGAAGCTATTAAGGCAACTGTGCTAAAGACCACAACCATCTAGCAGGTCTCAGGTCACACATGGGCACCTTAGAGCCCCAGGAAAGTTGCCTTTATTCACTCCCAACATAGTGTTGATCTGTCTTTAATTAATAGACTTTTCTCTCAGAATTTCAGATCTGGTAAGGAACACAGTACCTATGGCACCAATTTACTGACTCTAAACTGTGCCATATTCCATCCCCCGGTGGCTCACCTCCTCCTGTGTTTCCATTCCCTGCCATGTTCTAGAAGCCCTAGACCAAAACTGGAGCAGGTTCTAGAACCTTGCTGCCACCCCCAAGGTCCTGAACATGCTCTCCTTGGTCTAGTTCTGAGCTGTAATGCAATCAATGGGCATGTCAACGGAGGCCCAACAATGAAAATGAGACATCCTTTCTGCTCCAGCCCCTGACTCTACAACAGTAGTCCTCAACCTGGGGGTCCAACAACTCTTTCACAGGGGCCACCTAAGACCATTGGAAAACATTTCTGATGGTCTTCCATCTCTAGGTAGATCTGCCCAATACAAGAACCCAGTAAAGCATAGAAAACTTTAATGAACTGTATTGACTGAACTATGTAATGTATCATCTTTTGTATTATTAAAGCTGTTGTTAGATATTTCATAATGTATAATTACATGTTGTTTTGTGATTAATCACTATGCTCTAATTATGTTCAATTTGTAATAATGAAAATACATCCTGCATATCAGATATTTACTTTAATATTCACAACAGTAGCAAAATTACAGTTGTGAAGTAACAACAAAAATAATTTTATGGTTGGAGGTCATCCGGAAATGAGGTGCTGTATTAAAGTATCACACATTAGGAAGGTTGAGAACCACTGCCCTAGTATGAATTGATGAAAATGAAATACCAATGTCCCCAATAGCAAGGATTGGAAGAGTTCTGACATGTCTAGTGATGACAGAGACTGACTGTCATGGAAAATATTTTCCTGCCAGAGTCATTTGCTTTAACCAATGATTAGAAATGAATTGTCTGTAAGAGAACACCTGCTGTGTGAGGATTGATACAGTTGCATGGATAGCCCCTGGGATTTGATTTCACAAGTAGGCACAGCTGAACATGAACAAAAATACAAAAGCGTTGTTCTGCCATCAGCTTTAGGCCAAAAATCCAAATACTTAATAGAGGACAAGCCAACTGCTACCTGAACCGGAGGGTCGCATAGAGAAATATGAACAGACCGGTTCTCCAGCTCTCCTGCACAGAGGTTTACTTTGGAGGATACATTTATGAAACTATACTGATAATATAATACTAAAAGAAAATAATAACTTTGCATATCCAAGCAAAAGAATAAGAATAATATGAAATCTATCCCATAGCTTTTAAAAATTATTGAGAATTATAAATTTCTATGCAAGATTTGAACATATATACCCAGAAAATGTACTTTGCCCTGTTTATAAATTATAGTCTTAATAATGGCCCTTCTTGTGTTTGAAAACTTAAAATAATTAAATATTAACTTATTTTATGTGTAGAATTATATAATAATCTTACTACTTAATGGTGATAAAATATCAATTCTTTTTTTATTTGTTTTGCTTTTGGGGGGTTGTTGTTGGTTTTGTTTTTTGTTTTTGTTTTTGTTTTGAGATAGAGTTTCATTCTATATACCACTCTTGCTTGGAACTTACTAACCCAAGCTGGGCTCATACTTGTGGCAATTCTCCTGCTTCAGTCCCCTCAAGTGCTGAAATTATGACAGGAGCCACCGATGCCTGGCTAGTGGTCACCTTACTTATGTGGAAAGAAATTGTTATGTTCCAACTCATAACAATATTAGAAGGCTTTATTGGATACTTACTTTTACAATATAATAATCTTATACTCACAGCCAAAATCAAACTATGACTCCATTTTTACAAAAACAGAAACTGAGACGTAGTGATCCACAGTTGCAAGAAGTCACGACATAGACCAGGATCCTGCACCTCGGATACAGTGACCTCTCCTCCCCATTGACAGACAACATACAAAGCATGTGTTCAATCTTTCCAACAGAATTGACTTAACCTGGGAATATTCTTTAAATGTGAACAGAATGTGTGTTTCATCCCTCTGGGTTCTGTTTTCAGGAAAGTTTCTGTGGCACATCCATCATCGTACCAGAACTTGAAGGAGCTCTTTATTTGAAAGAAGATGGAAAAAAATCCTGGAAACGGCGCTACTTTCTTCTGAGAGCTTCTGGAATTTATTATGTTCCCAAAGGAAAGACAAAGGTCTGTCTGTCAGTTTTTTCTATAACATATCTGAGACAATTTTTTTTTTAAAACATAGGTTTGTCCCACAGCTAAGTCTCAGGTTTTTGCGGAAGATGGGGTAGAGAGATTGTTAAGACCCAGAGGGAGTTTGCTGTGAGATCGTGTCTCCTAGCAATATCAAAAGCTACATACATAAAGTCTCACCAACACAACTGCCTAAACATGAGCTGAACAGGGACAACAATAGACATGGTAATGTGGACATAGGACAGCCCATGAAGCTTCACCCCTACACAGAGAACTACAAGCAACTAGTAATGCTGATAGAAAAATAGTATTCCCCAGGGAAGAGCACACCAGTTGGTTATCCAAAGCAAATGGTCAACCCTGAAAACCTATAATATTGTATTTAGAAATACATGTGTAGTCGCCATTAATGAAAAAGAGGCTATGAATCTGAGAGAGAATAAGGATGGGTATATACAGGAGGGCTTGGAGAGAGGAAAAGGAATGGGGAAATGAGGTAATTATAAATCTCAAAAATTAAAATAAATATTTTTAAGACAAGTTTATTTTGGCTCAGTTTTGGAGACCAGCCTATTGTTTTGAGTCTGTGGCAAGGTAACTCCTTATAGGAAGCAACCTGGCAGAGGAAGACCTTACCTCAGGACCAGAAGCAAAAGAGAGAAGCCAGAGTTCCACCCCCTTCTGGGAACACCCCAGCAGTCCCACCTCCTACTGGCACTACCACCTCCCAGTAGTGCCACAGGCCTTAGCATATGACCCTAGTGGGTCATTCTACCACAATTACAAAGCAACATAACAAAGTGAAAAATCAAAATGGCACCTGTGTGAGGAAGCATCTTATGGTCAGCTATCATGGTACCGTGGAACCTGTGCTACTACAAAATCTACACAATTATATGTACTACGATACAAAATCATTGAAGTACATTTGAGTTTTCTATAGCTTTCTCTTGAACATAAAAGTAAACTCCACGTTTTAAAGTCATGGGCTATCAAGATGGCTCAGCAGATAAAGATAGCTCCTGCCAAGCCTGACCAACTCTCTTCTGAAAACTTTTCTCTTCATATTAATCCCTTTGTTCTATGATCATTATGATCAAAACTATTTTATCTAAAATCTCAGTTGCGTTAGAAGCCTTAAGATCTTCATTAGATTTAAATCTTATATTCTGAATAGTGAATTTTTTTCAGAGGCATACCTAATTCATTATGCTTTTAATTTATCAGAGTATTTTAGATGTCATTTAAGTTTTGCTTGACAAGCTGGGGTCATCAACTTGAATCTACAAACGTATAGTAAATTGTTCTAAATCTAATTTTAACCCTGGCTCTGATCATTAACTCCACTGAGGCCTTGCTTGCAGAGTTGGGATGGTCTGGTTTTGCTCGCCTATAAAAAGCCGAAGTGTTTTTGTGTCTCATCCTCATGAAATGTTTACCTCTGTCTAGAATACGCAGAACAGGGTTTCACCAAGTGACATGCTTGTGGATTGCAGATTTCCTCTAGTAAGTCTTATCCCATGTTCCCAAGTAGGGAAGTCACCAGTCAGGTGCCCCCCCCAACCCTGTCTCTGTGTCACTCTAGATCATTATAGATAATTCTTGATGCAAGCACATGTTGCCCAACTTTGCCTTTTTATTCTGGTGTGAATCTTAGATCTGGTACTTCCTACCTCTGCCACATTTACTCCAGTTCAACACTGGACACGCAACATTATTAAGCAAATGATTTATTTTGACGACAGAGATGTCCTAAGAAGTTGGATATGAAACATTTAAGTAAGCCTGGAACAAACAGGTGAAATAGCCTGTGATCACCTTAAGGTTGAGCAACTGTTGCCATGAACATTCGGGTGGAGGTCAGAGGGTAAAAGTCAGAAGTATAGTCATTGGGGAAAGACATAAAAACGCATGGTTCACAGGTGCCATGCTTGTCTCCACAACAGAGGATGCTTGCCTGGAAAATGATTGTGACTAAACAAACTAGCCAAGTAAGAAATCATTTTGCTTTATACAAGCAATATAAAAATAAAACGTAATTCAAATTGTGTGCAGAGCAGGAGTGACACTGTAGAGTAAACAAATGTGTGGATTTAAACACAGACGTTCACGATGCACATTACATAAAATAGACAATGCTTACCAAAAAAAAGTGGTTCTACGAATCTATGAAAATTGCAATTGTGTTCTTTTTACTTTAAATTCAAAGATTGATTGCAAAATTAATCAGAAAGAAATGCTGTCTCCCTAAAACTGTGAAGAACATTGACCTAAAATTGCATCTCTCAGGTTAAATCATTAGATTTCAATGAAAGGAAAGCAGTTATAAATAAACAGATCAACAAAGAGTCAACTAATGTGGGGAATTTATAGCCAGGATTCTACAGCAGTGGAAAAATGATGAAGAATTCAAGATAATAAATAGTATTGAAATAATTGTACACCCATTCTTTAAAGATTTTTATTTCAGCACATGAACCAAATCAAATCCTCATTTAATTAAAATGTCTTTAGAAGTCTACACTAAAACCATAAAAGAAAATATGAGTTGATATTTTCATAACTCTAGGGCACAAAGATATATTTCTTAATCAAGACTAAAACTCAAAATTACAAAGGAGAAAGATGACAACTTTTACTACTTGAGGATGTTTTAAATTCCTTATGGATGACAATACCCAACAAGACTGTAAGGACTAGCTACACAGTCAGACATTTGCAACATATATTACCAAGTGTGACTATCCATCATATGTAAAGACTTCAACAAATCAACAAAAAAAGATAACATATGCACAGAAAAATGGCAAATATTATTCAATGAGATTAGCCAGGAAAAATATATAAATTAGCTTAGTGAAAACTCCTCTACCTTACAGGAAATATGTTAACAGATTGATAAAATCAGTAATATTGACAGTGATGGAGGGAGAGGGTAGAATGAAGAGCTGGACTGTAAAATGGTACAATCAAGTTGAGAATATTTAACAAGTCCTGTGCAATGTAAAGGGAAGCAAAATGCATGCCCTTCGGGCAGAAGTTACCCCTTGGTGACCTATCCACAGAAGTATTTACTCACATACACAGTGATTTTATAATGGCAAAAGCTCTGAGCAACTACAGTATAGTAGTTAAACAGTTCTACTTAAACAGGAGGGTACTGGGCAGACATCATCCACTCATGTGTCCTGGGGAAATCAGTAACTGTGTCCTCACAAGGACTGGGAAGGAGTCAGGAAAAAGTGTTTGGAGTGTAGTCTCGTTCTTGATTTAAATGTATTAATTATTTGAAAATTTCATACAATGTATTTGATCACATTCACCTTCCCTCCATTTATATCTACCTCCCTTCCCTGCCCACTCAACTCGCTGTCTGTCCGTCTGTCTGTCTGTCTGTTTGTTTGTTTTAACCCATTGAGTCCAATTTCCAATGTCCAAATCCTTTTGAGTGTTCGGCAATCCTTCAGAGCATGACTGACTTACCAGGAGTCATACCCTTAAAGACTGACAACTCCTCCCTCAGCAGCATTGTGCCCATTTCCCCAGCACATGCTGGGATTTGTCTGAACTGAGCTTGTGTGCCAGTCTTGTTCACGCTGTCATAATTTCTGTGAACTCATTTGTGAGATTGCCCTGCTGAGTCCAGAAACACTGTTTAGTCATATGTTGCCTCTGGATCTTACAATCCTTGTATTGATCTTGGAGCAGAGAACAACCTTGGCATGCACAATGGCTTGGGTTACATGCCCATTGAGAAAACAATTATATACATAAATATGTGTATAGTTATACAGGTGTACATATGTAGAATATGTATATACAAGTGTGTGTGTGTGTGTGTGTGTGTGTGTGTGTGTAATATATGAGTAAGAGGGTTTAGCTCAACCTATAAATGAAAAGATGATGATGATGATGATCATGAAGATAGGCAGACAGATCGATAAGAATTAACAGATAAATACAACAAAAGAAAACTTATCCTCTAAAGCATGTAGGATTCTATCAGTCTGTTTTACCTGTGGTACCTCTAAGGGGGAATAAAAATGAGGAGGAGGAAGGAGCTGATAAAATAAATTGTGTAGGGTATAATTTTAACCACGTTGTTTTGTAATTAAAACATTAAAAATAAAAAAACATATAAAAGAAAAAATGCCCTGCTATACATAAAGGAGTACATTGTCCCACATAGTGTAATATTCTTCACCTGTATTCTTTATTTAGTAACTAAGTTGAGGTTCTGGAACATGCCATTAAAGACAACATGGAGAGTGGAACAAATGTATAGTCAAAGTCAAACTAAATATGTAGATTAGAGGTTGCCATTTTCACAACACATTTTATTCACAGAGGAGAGGTCTCTGTTTCCATGGCAACCCTAATAGCCGAAGGAGAAAGCATGAAAGAGCATGGAGCCAGTTGCTAATTTACTGAGCATCGAATTTACCTCTCTTTCTTCATCCTGGGGTGACTTGGTTTTTATTTTTCTGATGTTCAATCACAAACTCTGCTACTGACTTCAAATAGCAAAGTCACAGTGAAGCTCTGACAGTGAGCAACCTGTCGTGACTGCATCAATAGCAACAGCACACAGAGTCCACACAGATGCTGGGACAACCAGCTCCGTCATCTTTCATTCCATTGCAGGACCAGCGCTGATTGTCTGTTATCTTTCATGTGGACTTGACTTAGAGAAAACTATGTTCAGAAGATATTTGTATAAATTATCTAAAAGTTCAATATTTTACCTACTAAAAGAACTTTTGTTGCAGCATCAAGAAGAATCTGGGGAAATTAGCAACTGCCTTCTCAGATAGATTTTTTTTTCTCTGTCTTTTAGACATCCCGAGATCTGGCTTGTTTTATACAGTTTGAAAATGTTAACATTTACTATGGAATTCAGTGTAAAATGAAATACAAAGCACCCACTGACCACTGCTTTGTTTTAAAGGTATGCTATGACTTATTGATTTAGACCTCTAAGCCATTTCAATTGTTATTTGCCTTTAAGAACCAATGTTAAATGTTATTTCATAAATTTTAAGTATGATATTATAAAATGTATAGTTTTAAACCACAGTAACAAAGTACTGTGATATCTATTACCCTATGTCCCCCAAAGTTTTTATCTGATCCTAAAAATTTAAATCTATCTAAATTTATTTAATTTATTTAAATAAATTTATTTACATCTATCCAAATTTATCAATTCTAGAAATGAAAGTTTTATATTTTGAGCAAATTAATTTAAAATTCCATTAACAGAACCTACCAACTTTCAATTCTTTACTTATTATCTTTTTATTCCACTGTATGAATGTTTTTGCAATTATGATCTTGCCAATGATTTCTAGAAAAATACTACAGAGAAGATTTTTTTAAAATTACCCAGGTTGTAAACCTTTTTGTTAAGGCTCATGTACCTCAGGCTATCCCCAAGCTGGCTATGTAGCTGAGGCTCTCCTGGGGCCCCTAATCCACTTGCTTTCACCTTCCAAGTGCTGGAGCTACAGGCAGGGGCCACCATGCCAGGTTTAGGTTGTGAGACTTTTAAAGGTGCATACTGTCCAGAGGAAATGCGTGTTATCAGAGATTTGATGCAGCTCACACATTTTAAAGTTAGACTCTCAGACCACTCAGATGAGCAACTAGGTTATTTTTATAACTACGCTTGATGTGCTGAGTGTCTTCTGACCTACAGAGCTCTGGACTTAAGAATAAGGTAAGTTTGTTTGCTTTTGTACTTAGTCTTAATAATTCAGCCAAGTCAAATATTCAATAATTTGTCTCCATCCAAAATAAGCATTGCTTATTGTAATCAAATAATTGTCTGGAATTCCTGGCTTCATTAAGGACTCAATATTATGTGGCTTTCATTTAAACATGCTGGTCTTTCCATCACTGTGTACCTGCCTTTAGTAATTTATCAATAATTTTAATAATGAACACCATACCAGCCTAGTCAGCACGACACTTCCCCGGATGTTCTCATCTAGGGCCTTTTGATTCCTGGGAGACATTTGGTTGTACCTAGGGACATTCTGATATTCATAACTTGGGACAGGCACTAGGCACTACTTATTGGCATCTAATAGAAGCCAGAGCCATTAAATATTACTAATGCACAAAACAAACCCACACCCAGATGACTTGGCCCCTAATATTGACATTGCTGCTGTTGAGAAATCCTGTGCTCGTAAGGTAAAGCCCAGACCCATGGCTGTAAAGGGACTGAAGCAAGGCAGAGGGCTAACCTCATCCACTCACTCATTCACTCAGTACTTATTGAATGACAGCTGTGCTCTGAGCACATTCCAGGTCAGAGCAAACAGAAGTAAACCAAATGTACGATGATCCCTGTTTTGCAGTTTATGGTCAGGGAGTGTGAGGGATTGCAGCATGCGATGGGATGTCAGGTAACAAGTACAGCTGTGACTGAAACAGCAGAGGAGGAGCAGAGCTGACCAGATCTGGGGCCAGCCTCCCCTTGGACGGGGTGGGGGGCATTTGGCAAAAGACATACATGAAGTGAGAAGGGGATTGTAACCAAAGGAAAAATATCCTAGTACAAGACCCATAAGGATAAAGGTCTTGAGGTCCCTCCCTACTGAGGTCAGAAGGAGGATAGTCAAAGACAGCACTCTGCTTCCTTCTGGATTTTGTGCATCTGTATCCATTGCTTACTTTGAGAGGACAGTGAGAATAACAGCAAACAGTTATAAAGCATTCCATTCACGGATATAGAACTTGAGCTGTAAGTGGCCAAGTCTGGACGGGAGCTCAGCAGTGCAGCTCGGGTGTTGTTCTTCCAAATACTTTTCTATAGGGTTTCGGATTGTCAGTGATGATGCAGGTCAGAATGGCTGCCTGGGAGCTTCCCTTATTCTCATAGACTCTAACTCCGGTGAAGCTGGATCCCTGACTTTAAGCAGAAAGGATTTTAGGATGAGCCTGTTTGAAGTAGAGTCGGAGTTTATTTAAGCACACAGGTTGATAGAAAGAGGACTGCAATAAAGTGAAAAGACACAATCCAGCATGGCTGTGAGCTGCTCAAGGAAGAGTCATTTCCATTTTAGTGGCCTTCATGTTATATCTTAAGCATCGCTAAGAAACATTTTCTCCCTTTTTTTCAGTAAACAAGAGTACAGCATAGCTCCAAAGTTATCTTGAGAAGGGATTACAATCTGATAAAGCAAAAATATCACACAGATGTCAGAAAAGGGCATCTGACACCTTCTTCTAAGACTCTATGCCTATTGCATTGAGTCAGGGTCTCTTCCTAAACCTGAACCTTAATTCTCAGTTAGGATGGAAGCCAGAAAACCCCAGCTATCCTCCCGTCCCACCCAACTCAGAGCTGGAATGCCCGGCTTGTTATGGGGGCGCTGGGATCCAAGCACTGGTAGTCTTCATGACTGTGGAGCAAGCCCTATTAATTGTTGAGCCATCACTCTCACTCACCCTGTGCTTTCTTAAGAATTTAAATATTAATTGCTGACCTGCTCACATGTTAGTCAAAACACAAATTCTGTTGTAAGTCAGGCATCTGTGGTTCTGATACTGAGTGACAAGCACTTTGCTTTGGTTTTGCAGATTTCTTTGTTGAGAATGCTGCAGGCATCTAGGGAATGTCACATTCTAGCTACCAAGTGCCTGATTCACATTTCAACAATCTGACCTTTAGGTTAATTAATGCAACAAATCCTTTTTGCTATTGGACCACACTACTTGATTTGATTGATGTTTCCAATTTCAAGGTCCTCTTGAGAATGTGATTACTGGAGTACAGTCGACAGTACTGAACACAGAGAATTTCTGAGCAAGCTTTGAACACTAGAACCATGCAGTGTGCTGCAGCCATCCAAAAGTGTTTGCCGCCATCTCCTGGCCCAACTGGAGAACTACAACAACAGCCTGAATACTGGTTGGAGTTGTCAGGAAAAAGAAATCTGATAGGGACAATCATAGGAACTAGCTTCCAGGCCAGGTTGACACAAATTCTGAGTCAGTAAAGGAAGCAATCCAATTAAAAGACCACAGACAGGGATTCTTTGCATTTTATGGTTTTTTTCCTGTAGTATCTTTAAAAAGATAGCACTTGTCTTCAGTGGCTCAATATAAATTCAGAAATTCTAGTAGGTCAAGAAACACACAAGGAGCTCTCCAAATATCAACTTTTATCACTTTTAAAAGCAGAAATAGATAAATTTATGAGTAAGTAAAGCCCTTGTGGATTCTGTATCATGTAGAGAGTGGGGGTGGGGGCATGTCAAGGACAAAGCTTGCAGGGAAACCAGTCCATAGGCTTTCCCTCAGATTCCAGCATATTAAAGGCATGGTTCAAAGGCTCAGATCACCCTTGATGATGGGCTAGTTTCCTGAAGGTCAGCGAGTTTGCTGAATGCACGTGGAGAGCTCCATGCAGCACCATAGAGAGGGATTGCTGCTTTGCTCCTTTTCTGGAAGCCAGAGGTGCATGCTCCCAGATCTCTTGACATCTCTTTGATCTTTAGTACCACTAAAGTCTATGCTCATGATAGCAAGACTAGCAATCTGCTCTATGGACACACACACACACACAGACACACACACACACACACACACACACACACACACTGTTGTTTTAGTTGGTACTTTTTTATACAATAAAATGTAGTAGAATTTACAATGACCATGAGAATTGACATCACACCTACTTCAGATCCTAGGTTTAGTTACCAGCCTCTGACCCAGTGGCTTCAACATTTCTGATACAAGAGTAAATGTTATGCTTATTTATTTATTTAAACAAATTAATTGTTTAGGTAAATAAATAAGCATAGCAGTTACGACCCAGATGTAGTAACATGCCAGGCATGTGCTAAGCGCCATGGATCTTCCAAAGTTCTCATCGAATAGAGAGCTCAATCTGGCAGAGCCAATCAGAAACAAAAGCTACAAGGACCAGAGAATTGAGAAACAGAGTTGCAATCTCTCCTTTGTGTCTACCACATCACTGTTCTCTTGTGGACTACAGGCCTATATAACCCCTGTATACACACTGTTCATGGTCACTTAAGGACAGACAGAAACACTGTGAATGCCATCACACCTGGGGAGGAGGTGCCCATGTGAATGTGAAACTGTCATTAGGAAAGAGAGATCATTGCAAAACTCCATATTATTGGGAAAAAAAAAGAAGAAAGAAAAAACAAAGATAGATACCTGGACTAAAGTTTGGAATAAATAAGACTCTAATTTTATAAGCACTAGTTTTGTAACATAAAATGCCTATGAGGTAAGCCCCTTTATTATGATAGAGGAGCAATCTGATTTCAATGAGGGATAGACACATAACATAAAGGATTCAAACATTCAAAGGAGAAATACAATTATTACTGATATATAAGAAGTCCTTAGGTTAAAGCATCTAACAGGCTTCTTAATCCTGATTCAGAGATTTGACCTTTTCCTAAATGAACCCAGGGCTGACACAAGCTAGGCAATGTTTTGCCACTGAACTATACCCACAACCTTTTTAGTACCTTTTACTTTATTTATTATTTTTATTGATATTGTATTTATTTACATTTCAAGTTAACTCCTTCCCCAGTTTCCCCTTGGGAAACTCCCCTATCCCCATCTCCCTTACCCCCCTGCTTCTATGAGGGATCCTCCCCCATCCCCCACCATCCACTCCTGCCTCCCTGCCCTGGCATTCCCCTACCGTGGGAATCCAGCCTTCACAAGCCAAAAGTCTCTCCCCACATTGATGTCTGACAAGGTCACCTCTGCTACATATGCAGGGAGCCAAGTCTCTCCATTTATTCTCTTTGGTTGGTACTTTAGTCCCTGGGAGTTCGGGGGATCTGGTTGTGTTATATGATGTTCTTCTATGGTTGCAAATCCTCACCTTCAGTCCTTTCTCTAACTCTCCATTGGAGACCTTGTGCTCAGTCCAATGACTGGCTATGAGCATCCGTTAATACCTTATAACTTTTGAGACAGGGTCTCATTAAGTTTCTCAACAGACTCAACCTGGTGATCCTCTTTTCTCAGTCTCTCTAGTAGGTGAGGTTGCAGGCTTGAGCTGTGGGGCTGCCAGATTAGCAATTCTTAAAAGCACCTACAACTGGGTATGCTAACATGTAATCTCAGCTACCAGGAAGACTGAGATGGAAGGATCATGAGTTCACAGCCAGCCTGAGCTTCAGAATGACACCTCTGCCTCTTCCTGATCCTAAAACTGCTACCAGATACAGTTGCCACCATCTCAGTAAATCATATACATTGTAATTTTTCTTTAAGTTTCTTTTTGCAACAGTGGTTTGGGCTCTTAATAAATTGCATCTATTAATTATCTTCAAAACTGCTTCTTTGTAGCATCCTCAAATTCAGAAGGAATCTCAGTATATCAAGTATCTCTGCTGTGATGATGCAAGAACTCTCAGTCAGTGGGTTATGGGAATAAGGATCGCCAAGGTGAGTGTGCCCTCAGCTTCATGTGTTCTGGAGTCAGCCAACAAGCTTGCTTACTGGGACCAGCATTTCACCACTCCTGGGTACAGATGTTATCTCGCCTATTTGTTGTTGGTTACCTTCTTCCCCCCATTAAGTGGATTTATTCACTGACTGTTATACAAGCACACACCTGTCCAGTGGCATGAGAGTCAAAGTTGACTTTCAAACAAACTGTTCCGATTCACAGGGAGAATTGCAAACACAGCATGCAATTAAGAAACTCAAGACTGGGCTAAAGGTGTGTGCCTTAGTGGTAAAGCACTTGCCTAGCATGTGTGAGGTCCTGAGTTTGATCCCACCATAGAAAGGGAGAGAGCAAAAGAAACCAATTAACTCGACTAAACAGTTACATGATCAGAATTTTGTGATGGGAATTTTGTGGCAAGCTAGCCCTGTCCTCTGGTGTGTAGGTGGGAGAATTTGCTAATTTTGCTAATCTAGAGAATTATTTAACATTTGAAAGAGCAATCAATGAAATACATAAAATGCAACTTGGACGAGGAGAAGGGCACCTTTTTCTCTTCCAATATGTATCTTGCAGTTGTGTGCAAAATTTGAAATAAATGGATTCCTTCCTTTCTCCTCTGTATTCCCTCCTTAGTATGGGAAGACTCTGTATGATAACTATCAGCGGGCTGTGGCAAGAGCTGGACTTGCCTCTCGGTGGACAAACCTGGGGACTGTCGGTACACCCGTGACAGCTCAGCCTTCTACAGGTAAAAGCAGAGAAGACATTCACATTTACACACCAATAAAACCGAGCCTAGCTCCAGTCTCCAGGTTACAACCCAACAAAATGCACCCCCAGGTTACAAGCCCGCCCCCTGCCTAACAACCAGCAAGGCAGAGGAAGCAAAGCTTAAGTTTATGATATGACTCGAAGCACCAGCCAATAATGTTAAAGGCCATAGTAACTTTCCAATTAGATGTTTGCACACTTACCACACACACACACACACACTTGTAGCCTTCTATAAAGCCTTGCCGGATAGATATTTGGTGCCCCTTCTCCACCAGACCGTCCTGGTGACAGCAGTGTACTGAGGGGCCCAAGCCAGCTCAAATAGAATAAAGGCCCTACTGTGATTGCATCAGATTAGTTTCTTTCTGTTTGGGGGGAGATCGCTAACATATCCCTGGCACCACAATACCTGTGTCTAGTTACCAGTGACTTTTCACAAAGCTTTGACCACTTTTTCACAATAAACCCATAAATAAAGTGTTGATCATTATTTTAGGGTGGTCTAAAAGGAGATGAATCTTATCAAAATACAAATACCATATAATGGAAGGCACCTTAGTGCCTAGCAGGACATTCAAAGAAGATATAGGTCATGCCCTGCTGTTTTCCTGCAGTGACATGACAGCTAGAGTCTCATGCCCAGTGTCAGGCATCACATTTTAAGGTAATACAACCTTGACTTGTTTGTTATTTTTAAGAAGACCAGCCACTAAGATTGGGTACCTAATAAGTTTTCTGCTATACATAGAGAGCTACCCTTTGGTATCTGTGACTGATTCTAGAAAGCCCTTAAGCACTCAACAAGTACATGGTTGTTATACTGTACTGTTTAGTACAAACAACAAAGAAAAACATGCATGTGTTCAATAAAGGCCACTTATTTTCAAAGGCTTTTGGTCAGTGGTTGATTGATACAGAACATACAAGTTGTAACTGCTCCACAACATGTAGATTACAGTCCCCGCCCCCCCATTTCATAGCTAAGGGAACTAAACATGGGAGAAGGTAGCATGGAGTATAGGTAGAAGCTAGTATCCAGTATAAAGCAAGCGTACAAGTCAAACATTTAATGATAATGAATCATGAACACATCCGCACACACACACAAACAAATGTTGTGTGCATGTAATTTTACCATTTGTTGAAGATGAAAT
The DNA here is from genome assembly GCA_021653895.1 of Mastomys natalensis. NCBI lineage: Eukaryota > Metazoa > Chordata > Mammalia > Rodentia > Muridae > Mastomys > Mastomys natalensis. The sequence continues at coordinate 123,567 of JAJTUV010001797.1, forward strand.
AAGTTTGCATAGTAATGAAATATGGATGTGTTTATTTACTTTTTTACTCGGAGAGTTAAATATTGGCTGGATACTTGACTGCAAGGCATAGAACATCTTCAGCGTTTCTTAGAGTTGGTCCGTATTCTGAGCCTGTAGTCATCGTTGCTGAGAATGACACTTTGCACAAAACATAGTGCAAACATTGGCGGGAGTATGCTTAGGGCTGTTTCAGAAATCACTGGAAATTCTGTCCTAATCTCAAAATTCTGCAAAGAATCATTTCATGAAGTCAGCAACTCAAACAGCAATTTTAATATTAATTTTTTTAATTCCTGAGAATTTCATACATGTATACAATGAAACCTGGCTATATCTATGCCCCATACATCCCTCCTCCAGGACCCGCCCCTCTCAATTCAGGTATTCTTTTTTTTGTTTTTGTAAGACATGATGTCTAACTAGTGCTTCCTTCATGTGCTTGGAGGTAGGAATATCCACTGAATCTTAGAAAATCTACCAGTGACCATACACTTTTAACAAAATGGAATTCTCCCTTCCCCACAGCTACCAGCTGCCAGTAGCTTGTAGCTTGTAGCCAGTAGCTTGCCTATGCTATGCCTGAATTGTGGCTGGCTCACTCTTGTGCAGGTCAACACAACCTGTGTGAGCTCATAGATGTCATAGCCATGTCATGTCTAGAAGGCACCATGTCACAGCCCACCTCCCATCATCCTTCTCTGACATTCTTCCCCCTCCTTTTCAGTGGTATTCCCTGAACCTTGGTGGGGGAGGGGCAACAAAGTGTCCCATTTTAGGGCTGAGCACTCTGTCTCTAATTCTCTGCCTTTGATCAGTTTATTGATTCTGCCCACAGCAAAATCTTAGTGTTTACTGAAAGTCTTATGATTTTTGACTAAACAAAAGTCCTCACACATACAAAGCATGTTCTTTTTTAAAATGTTTCATTTATTATTATTTATTTTTATATTTTATTTATTCACTTTATATCCCAATCAAAGCTTCTTCCCCTCCCTGCTCTCTTCCCAGTTCCTCCCTCTCACCTCACACTCCTCCTCTCTCTCCTCCCCATCTCCTTAGAAAAGGAGAGACCTACCATATATATCAACCAGAATAACCATGCATACCAAGCCACAGCAAGATTAGGCTGCTTCTTCTTCCTGAGTCTAGGCAAGGCAGCCTAGTTAGAAGAAAAGGATCCAAAGGCAAGCAGTGTAGTCAGAACCAGCCCTAGTTCCCATTTTAGGAGTCCCACATAAAGACCTAGCTGCTCATCTGCTACATATGTGCAGAGGGCCTAAGTCTGTCCCATGCATGCTCTCTGGTTGATGCTCTCTGGTTGATGGTTCAGTCTTCCTGAACCCCAATGGGCCCAGAGTTAGTTGACTCTGTAGGTTTTGTGTGGTGTCCTTGATCCCTCCACAAAGCCCATTCTTAACCATAGAGACACATACCCCAAACAACACCTCAGATTTTTCATAAGGCTTTGTGAAATGTTTCCTTTTGCAATGCTTTATATTTGCAGATTCTCCATCAAGAACACTAAAAATGTCTTCTCACTCTCCTTTCTCTTCCAGCTCCCTCAGGACTTAAAACAGGCACCAGCCAGCCCAATGGTCAGATTCCCCAGGCCGCGCCTTCTGCTGGTCCTCCTCTCAGAGAGGCCCGGACACAAATTGAAACAACTAAGGTAAATCACAGATCCACTCAAAGCTTGTTGAGCTGACACCTAAAAACCCACCTTCTGAATGTGAGCAGGTCCTAGTACTTTTTCTTTAAAAAACCCAAATACAATTCTAACACCTGGGAAGCCACTATACTATAATTTCATTTAGGAAATGGCTTCATATTTTATCATAAAACTTCCTAGGCTAAAGATAGAAGTTAAAATCAGCCCTTAATGACACTGCTCTGTGATGTCCTAAGTGTTTGTTAGCCATGTTTATTATGACAAGGATTTCCTTCATGTTCTCTCAGTGAGCCCTTGAGACTTTCAAGTTGTTGTTGGTTGTTTTTTTATTATTTAATGAATTAGAGCAATTGAAAATTAGTCAGAAGTCCTATATGAAGTGCCAAGTGAATCCCAAAACCAGATCAAAAGACTCCTAAAAGGGATCCACTTATAAAATGTGCATTTTATGTTTTCTAGTTATTGACTTGAATGCATACTCAGGGTGATGGGGGGAAAAAACACATTTAAGATAATAACCAAGAGCTAGGAGTGCAGATCAGAGGTACAGCATGTGCCTGGAATGTGTGAGGGTGGGAGGCCCTAGGTTCCAAAGCCAGCACAGACAGGAAGGAAGGAAGGAAGGAAGGAAGGAAGGAAGGAAGGAGGAGGGAGGGAGGGAGGGAGGGAGGGAGGGAGGGAGGGAGGGAGGGAGGGAGGGGTGAGAGAGGGAGGGAGGGAGGGAGGGAAGGAGACTGCAATATAGCATCCTCCATAACTTTTATATTAAGAGATTAATGAAGATTAATTTAAATTCATATAAAACCTGTAGTTGATTGTAATTTAGTTATTAATCCAATTCAGATGACTCTTTAATTTCCACTGAGTGTTTCTTGTAGTTCAGCCTAGCTTGGACTATTGTGAGCCTGTCCTATCACCACATATAACAGTCCGTGAGGATAGCTTCAGTAATTTTCTTCATCCACCCCTTCAGTGCTAAAAGTGAATATTGGTATTTACTGAAAGCCTTGCTGTTTTTGAAAGCTATTTCAGACTTTTAAAAGCTGTTTCTCTAATCTCTCCAAGCCCAAGAGTCTCACCATGCAGTTGTTCTTTCTGTTATATTTTCATTATTTCTGTAACATTAGTCAAAAAGAAGTATTTTTTAAGCCAAAGGAATAAAAGAACCCCAGAATAGAAATAATTTCTTTGTGAATGCCAATACCCAAGCTGCCTGATCCAAAAAAATTTAAGAAATGTATCACAAGTTTATTAGTTTTGCATGCTAAGTAAATAAATGAAACAAAATTGAAACTCATTGAAAAGTACTTTGTTAGAAAAAAATCTAAATTTAATATTCAGTAGTTCAGGCTGTTAAGCAGAGAAAAAAAAATAAAACAGAAACTGATAAAATGTAAATTAAAGTGATAATGGTTTTCACCAGAACGTAGTCGTTCAATTCAACTGCCTGAAATTACTGGGGACATTGCATTTATATAAATACACTGTTACTTATTAAACCATTGTTATCGCCGTTGTCAAGTCCTCTATTGAATGCTATAGACGTTAGAGTCTAGAGAAACTTAAGCCAGGTCAAGTGTTCTGATTCTAGGGCTTATCTCACTATAACATGAGGCAGATTGTGTTCAGTGTATAACACACACACACACACACACACACACACACACACACACACACACACGATTTTAGACCAGGTGTCCCGCTTCCTGCCACTCCCTTCTGAAACCTTCTAAGGTACAAGGACAAAGCTTGTGATTAACTCCTCCTTTGAAGTCTGGGAACTGGAACCTTTGTTCTGAGAACAATACGGCTTAGAAATTTCATCCACAATCAAGGGAAAGATTGGATGTGCTCTCCAGCAGGAAGAGGTCCTTTGTGGCTGGATTTGTAAAACGGTTACCTGTCGCCCAGACAGGATTATTTCTCTTACTTTCTTCAGTTGTACATTCTTCATCCAAACCAAGCAGAATATCTAAGCAAAGGGGGCGGGTGGTTAGCATAATATTCTCTACTTATTCTTTGATAATTCACAATTTATCTCAAGCACATTTATCCCTAATTCCCCCATTCCAACTCCTCTCAGATACCGCCTCACTCCCATACACTGTTTCGTACCAACTCTGTGTTCTCTTTTTTCCTATAACCCATTGAGTCTAATGTTGCCTATATACTCATGGGTGTAGGGCCATCCACTGCGTCATGGTCAACCTGCCAGGGACCACATCCCTAAAGAAAACTGACTCAATCATCAGTAGATCCTCAGCTAGGGCTGAGAGCTCCTGTACATGTCCCAGCTGTGCTAGAATGTTGACTAGCTGGATCTTATGCAGGTCATGGCCTGTCATGTCCAGGACATACGTTCACCCCCATCTTCTCCAGCCTCTGGCTCTTACAGTCTTTCTGCCCCTTCTTGCTCCAGGGAACTGAGGCTTGGGGGCAGGGTGTGTTACATAGATGTTCCATCTATGCCTGAGCACTCCACCGATACTTGCCCTCTGCACCTGGACCACTGTGAGTCTCCGTAGTAACTGTTGTCCACTGTGTAAAGACTTACCTCTGATGGGGACTGAGCTGCACTAACCTAAAGACATAGAGATACATTTAGAAGGCAGTTTAATACTATTTCCATTTAGTAAAAATAATAGTACGTTCACTCCTAGAGTCTGTGAGTTCTTTAGCCAAGTTCTTGGCCAGATTTTAAGCCAAGATATTTTGGTGAACACTCTGAAATGCCCCTTAATTACCTCTATGTCACCAAAGGTGTGGCACAGCGGCATAGTGTGAAGGAGCCAGGCAAGGGAAACCACCAAATGGCCAGTACCGGCTTCGGCACTTCCCCAGAAGCCTGGCAGGCCTGAGCTCGCCACAGCCCTTCCCCCTTCCCACCTCCTGACCCCTCCCAAAAGAAGCCGCCGGCGCCAAAGGCCACAAATCCTTACCCTAATAGCACCCACATCCTGGGAACGACATATCAGTTTGAGAACAGATAAACAAACAGCGCTACAACCTTCATGCCACCTGAAGCTGGCACCCCCTCTGATGAATGTTCAAACACTCCCCAACCCAGGTGGTTTATGGCCTTGGGAAGAGCAAAAACCATACATCCTTAGAGAGAAATCATGCCAATTAAGAGTTCCCAGGCAGGGCGGAATCTCCCGTAGGCTACAGACAAAAGCAGCAGTAGCATGATGCTATGCATGGTCATGTCTCTGGGAAGAGAGGTTGAAGAGTTAGCATCCTTGGAGACCCTGTGTGTCCACGCACCTATTTCCCACACAGAAAGTATTTTAGAGAGCAGGGCATCTATGTCCCAGTTGGGATGTATTTGTATAAGGCATGAAATAGATTAGACGCTGTTTATTCTTTGTATTTTTAAAAGACTCCTTCCTAGTTTTTATTAGTTCTTTGAAAACCTCAAAGTACTTTGATCATATTCACCTCCTCACCCAGCTCCTAGATCCACCCACTTCCCTACCCATTCAAGTTTGTGTCTTTATTGTTTTTTATTAACCAATCAAGTATAATTTGTGCTGCCCTTATGCTCTGCAATACATGGCCTTCAGCGGGTGTTGATCTACCCTGGCCACACCCTTACAGAAAACTGTCTCTCTTTCTCCCACTAGCTATCAGCCACCAATAGCTCCTTAGGTTGGGATGGGAATTCAACACCTCTGTGTTGTTTTGTTCTTTTATGTTATCAACACCCAGCTTTCCCACCCCATTTTGAAAAGTCGATTCATTTGTGCATCGAATTGTCTTAATGTTTTTGCCCATAAAACTGCTTGGGCCTATTCAAAAAAAAAAAAAAGAAGAAGAAGAAGAAGAGTTTGTAATGTTTGTAAAAACATTAAAGCTTTTTCTTATTGGAGCTTCCCTCCGCCTATGTAACCTGTTTGTATATATTCCCCTACCCTCCTACACACGGGCCCACAACTTCACTTTGTGCAACTTGAGGTCCAAACCTAGGTTTGAAATAAAGGCTCTTATGTATCTTTACAGAGGATATGGCAATTCTTTGAGATCTCTTGGAGGTCCTGGGCATAACAAGTGCACACACACAACACACACACACACACACATCTAAAATTGTGTTCCTGCATATGCCCAGGACACTGATAGCTTACCTTAGGTCAGGAGTAGGGAATCATAGAGAATCATCTGGCTTTCAGTTTGAGTTGAGTTAGGTTTATTAATACTTTAGAGAAACATTAAACTTCTGTGTAAGACTTGCTAGAGAAGGTCTGTGCTTGACCTAAAGACAGTAAACACTTCCTAGAGTAAATGTGGTTGAAATGCCCAATTACACAGTGCTGTCTTAGTGCTCACTGTAACGATGTGACAGACATTTGGAATCATCCCTGTGCCTGGAGAAAGGTGAGCTCCTGAGCACACGTAGACCCAGTGTAGGAGGGAATGGGGCAATCCCATCAGCAACAAGGCCTCATGATGGATGTATTGTCAAGAACTGTAAGAGCTCTGTTGTCACTTTGTTAAAGGTTGAAAAACAAAGCTTGGGTAACCAACCCCCAGGAGCAACCAAGGAGAACCACCGCCCTAAGTCCAGCCTGCCACCGCCACCCCCTCCAGTAAGACGATCTTCCGACACCTGTGGCAGCCCCGCCTTGCCACCCAAGGCCAAGGGCCCTGGCAGCTGCACCTTCCCCGCCCCGCCTGAGGACTTCCTGCCACCACCCCCACCCCCACCGCCCGAGGAGGACAACAGCGGGCTACTCCCGCCACCCCCACCCCGGCCTACCTGGAGGAGCCACCGGACTTTGTGCCACCACCGCCGCCTCCGCCTGTAGCTGTTGAAGACTCTGCATTACCACCCCCGCCACCACCCCACCCTGTCTCTCCCAGGAGATGATCAAGTCATCTCCGTTGCCCCCAAAAAGCCCCCAATGCCCCCCAAGAGGCAAGAGAACCAAGGACTCCCAGTTGCAGCAGGGAACAACGAGCAAGATTTTATGTCAGACCTCATGAAAGCATTGCAAAAGAAAAGAGGCAATGTACCCTAGAGACACGTTAGTATCTGGGATGATCCCTAGCTAAATCCATGATTTCGTACTCTATTGTCATGCATCTTGGTCATTTTAGTAAAATGTTTTCCGACTAGAAATAATGTAAAAATTCTTCATTGTTTAGCATACTATGTTCATAGCCATTACGCTAGCACTATTCGGGGTTTGTGACTACATACATCCAAGCACATACATACACATCCTGTGTGTTTTCATCTGAATGGTTTTTTATCTTGCAGTCCAGATTTACTAAGATGATATTCTAGGTATGTTTTCATGTGTTCAGAAGACTCAAATTTTAAAAATTAAAGTTTGCCTAGAAATAGTGTATAAATTTTTTATGGTGTCAACACTACTTTATATTTGACTCTCTAAAAATTTCAAATTCCTATGCCTTCTTAAGTCTTATTCTATTTCCTTCTTGGTGTCTGTAACCTTCAGACATAGCAAACCAGGGAAAAGGAAAAAGAAAGAAAACAGATGTTCCATTTCTTTTATATTTCTTGGTTGATTCTATCTCTGGCCCTAATACTGCTTTTATATGTGGGTGGGTAGGTTGGTTGGTTGGTTGGTTGGTTGGTTGGTTGGGTCTGAAGGGCTGGAGATGAATCATGAGTGTCTACCTTGGAAGGTGTGCAACACTGAGCTACAAACACCTAGCCTACTTTTCACTCTTTTGGCTTTTGATTCTTTAAGTTTAAACCATGACCAGGCAGACACATTAGTATTTGTGTGTGATGTATCTGTATGAGTGCATGTGTGAATACTTTATGGAGAGAGTCCACTCCCTCCTCCTGTATGTGGATCTGAGGCTCAGGTCCTCATACTGGCTTAGCAAGTGCTCTTACCCACTGGGCCATCTCACCGGAACAGTCTTTGCTCTTGTAAGTGGATGGACAAAGCTATGCAAAACTGGACACTTTGTTTTGCGAATCTCTAGATGCAGTGGTACAAATATCCTTCAGATGAAGCAATTGGAAAAGACAGATTCGAGTGCATGCTGTAGAAATGCTTCAGAAATAAACTGCAGAAGTTTAAGACCCGGTATATATATATTCCTTTAAAATCTTTAGTTCCCTCAAAGTAGATAGGAGATTTATATATATATATATTCTTTAAACTAAAGTTAATTAATCTTAAAGTTTTCAATATTTGGAAAGAACTGAGCTCTAAATTAATATTTTAAACAACTTCAATTCTAAAACTAACATATCTAATAATTAAAATTAGTAAAGCAAGAATGCAGAAAGTTAGGTACCTCGACAAAGGTGGTCTCAAATCTTCTTGAGCAAGAATTTGAGATTGAAGGTAAACAAACATTTTATTTCAAATCTCACCCCACATACATCAGATCATTTATGTTTAAATTTTATGGTTTTATAACAGTGTGATAAAATCAGAATTTTCTGATCCTGGCTGTTATGCAGATCCCTGGAACAATAGAGACAGGCATGATGGCATAGTTTTATTAAAGACTGGCTCAGAGACTTAGAGCTTGGTAGGCAGTGATGAATGTGGCCACACAGAGGTCCACGTTGCTTAAATCTGATATAGATTAATGAAGCTATTACAAAGAGCTAAAATTGAATGATCTTTTATAAGGACTGTAATCTGGATTCACAAATGTGGATCAAAATAAGCCCCCAGAACCAGGTGTGGTGGTGCATGCTTGTAATTAAGTTGGAAAGCCAGTCTTGGCTGTGTAGCAAGAACCTGTCTTCAAAAACAAAGCAATAAATAAAACTACCATGACTGCAGATCAGGAACATTTGTACAACCTAGAATTCCGGTCACCTGGAATCTAGAGTGTCATTTAGTTTATTTAAGAGCATACAAACTGAAGTAGGGATTTGTAGTCAAAGCTACAGAAGGAAATACAGGTTCCTGCTTGACAGCCATGCACTCTTGAGATGAAGGCATTCAGGAAATGATCCAGCCCACGCTGTGAATTAAGGTTCTGACTTTATATTAACAAAACCACCTAGTGCAACTAAATGCAAACTAAAAGTTCGTCTCTGTGATTCACAGCAGAGTCTCAAGAAGCCTAGGTTAAGCATGCATCTAAGCACCCAGGTCCCAAAGCAGGTTCTGGGAAATCCTTGGCTCTCCTCTCTTTTCCTACCTTAGCCGTGGATTATACACTTGCTTCACTGTATCTACAAACTGCAACCTTCTATCAACTGTCTAAAGGTTTTCCCTAGCTGGAAAGACTTTCTGAAGAAAGACAACAGCAGCCAGAGGGAGTGAAGAATTGTTCATTATTAAGCTATGTGTAACCAGAGCATTAGATGCTAGAAACTCAACACTGTGGACCAGGAGAGGGAACGAACCAAGACCTGAGTCCCTTGGGGATAGAAAGGGAGACACAGTTGTAATGAGCTTCATAAGAGACCCCAAAAGCTTGTAGGCTCCACATGGTTGGTTCACATCCTATCTCCTAAATTCTACTTGTACCAGACTTTTTCTTTATATGATAAAGTGTTGGGGTCCAGCCTCAATACAGGATGGGAGTTCTCAACTGGAAGCAGGAATGTCTGGAAGGTACATAATAAATAGACAAAAACTACTTTTCAGGTACAAACTAACAATTTCTCAAGGCTTAAAGTTGCTCTCTCTTCTCTCTGTGTCTCTGTCCCTGTCTCTTTCTGTCTGTCTGTCTGTCTCTCTCTCTCTGTCTCTACCTCTCTCTCTCTCTTTCTCTGCTCTCTTTCTCGCTCACTCACTCGCAGCTTGAGGCTGCACACTCCGCATTTTCTTGTGCACTCTGCTTTTCTCCTGTGCATCTCCTTTTCACACACACACACACACACACACACACACACACCATCCACACACACCTCACACACACCACATGCACTCTCCTTTCACTCATACACACACTCTCCATACACACCTCACATTCTCTCTTCACTCACTTTTCATATTCTCTCTCACCTTCTCTCTCTCACTCTACACTCACCTCATGCATACCTCACGTACACCTCACTTGCTCTCCACTTGCTCTTCACATGCTCACAGAATTCACCAGAGCAGAAGAAGAAATAGGAAAGTCAGATATAATAGAATAATTACGCACACCAAGGCCAACTGAAAAGCAGTCACGCACAAATGAAATCTATACAGCCATTTTCTGGGGCTAAGGTTAGGAGAAATGGGAACAACTGTTTTTTTTTAAAAGAGCTGCCGCAGGCTACTGAGATGTCTCCATCCTGGTCTACTGCAGGCAGTCCCTTATTTCAGATGGTGGGTCCCCTGGAGAGACATGTCTCCTGCTTCTCAGGGTCCCAGACACCATCCTCTTTACAAGGAACTGCCGAGGGCTTCTGAGATATCTCCATCCCAGCCTGCTGTGGGCAGTCCCTGTCATGGTATGCTGTCACCAGCAAGAAAGGAATATAAAAACTCAAAGTGACTATGATGCTCTCAAATTTTAACCCTTGATTGGTATTTTAGGAAAGCCCCTGAAAAGCATATTCATATGGTTAGAGTAGACCAAACAAAGCTCTGGTACACCAGGTCTCTTCACCTCTCTTCTGCCCTTCTCTAGTTTGACTTCTCATATGAGTGCAAGTTTACTACTGAAGTCTTATGATCAGAAGACCAACAACCTGGGATGCTTTCTGTGAGTGTCAAGCATTCATTTGCCTTTTATAGGTCTAAGTACCACCAGGCAGTCAATGATGCAATTCTGTTCAGTGGTTCAGAACCTTTTTATCTGGCCCAGAAGTTGTTTCATAGGCATTCATTCCCTAGACCTGAATGGTGTTATCTAGATCTGTCCTGACAGTCAAAGCTAAACAAGTTCGTGTTCAATGACATTGAGAAAAAGGTTTGGATGTGGAAAAGGTTTAAAAGAAGAGATTAAAACAATGATACTAATTTTGACTTATAAAATCTGTAATCTTATAAAAATGATGCCATCAGGACCAATACCCGTGTAATAGGCCAGCTGCAAATTAAAATACAGCGTTTGAGCCAGATACAGTGGTGAATGTCTTTATTCCCAGCGCGAGGGAGGCAGAAGCAGGTGGGTCTCTGTGAGTTCTAGGCCTGCCTGCTCTGCACAGTGAGTTCGAGGACAGTCAAGGCTGCATAGAGAGACCTTGCCTCAAAAATAAAAAATAAAAAAATTAAAAAGTAAAAAACAAAAACAGCATTTGAAAGTTTATAAGACACTTGGTTCAATCAGATACATGATAAAATCTGAAACAGTGTTTTAATTTTTTATCCCTTTCTTCCCCGCCTCCTCTTTGTATGAATGCGTACGTGGGCACCTATAGAAGTCAGAAGAGGGTATTGGATCCCTAAGAGCCAGACTTACAGGCAGTCATGACAATCATGAGCCAGCCACTGTGGGTGCTGGGAACCAACTCTTTCCACAAGAATAGCTACTGCTTTTAACCACTAAGCCGTCTATCTTCTCAGCCCCTAACGTAAGAATTTTACAGTAAGTCTTCAAAGGGAGAAGTACACATTTAAGCCTCTGTTACAGGTTCCATGTATCTAATTTCATTGTAGAAATTATGGATGCTATGATATTAAAATGATCAAAGACAGTAATTAAGCCATTGAAATTTATTGAGAAATCTTTATGGCTTTATATTTGGTCATTTTTTATATGCAGTTCACATGTACCTTGGATAGAGATTAGTATATATTCCTTCTTTAGCACAAATCTTCTAAAAACTAACACATACCCTCTTTAGTCCATCAGTTACTAAGAAGGAAGTATGATCTCCGTCATGGTCTGAATAAGAAATGTTCTCACAGGTTCATGTTTTAAATATTTGGTCCCTAGCTTGTGAGGTTATTTTTGGTAGGTTCTAGAAACTTGAGGAGATGGGATCTACCTAGCTGTAAGAAGTAGGCAGGCTCTTGGAAGTATCTTTTCCCTGGACGCCTCCTCCTGCTTCCTACAGGCCCTGACTGCTCTGTTCTGCCATGTGATCCCTGCCATGAGAGCTGACACCTTGGAAACCATGAGCTAAACTTAATTCTTCTTCCTTAGGTTGATTTTCCTGGACTCTTTTTGTAGACCAGGCTGACCTCAAACTCACAGAGATCCACCTGCCTCTGCCTCCCAAGTGCTGGGACTAAAGATGTGCGCCACCACTGCCCGGCCTTGTTTTGTCAAGTGATTTAGAAAGAATGTCAGAGCTGGAGGATCTGAAGGAGTGCTGCGAAATACTATCTTGAGCACTCATGTGACCATACCCATTGCAGCTATGGGTACCATCATGAGATCAAGTCAAGATCATTGACATTCTAAAGTGCAGCACTAATTGGATTCAGTGGACTCTTACCAGAAAGAAAAAAAGGGGATCTGGAAGAGTGCATGTTGGGGTGCCTTGGAGAAGCAAAAAGAACGAGTTGGGAGAGTATATGATTAAGATGTGCTTTTTGCAAGTATGAAATTATCAAAGAATAAGTAGAAGATATTCTATTTTAAAATTCCCAACAAGGAAGGAAGAGGGGTTCCTGACATTTCAACCCTAGCCAAGTTGTTAATGGCAGTTGAAGTTAATAGTTGTTGAAGGAGACAGAGTCATTTTTCCTTGAAGGTTGATGGCCACTGACAGGCTGCCCATGTGGATGAGCCAACACCTGTGTGCAAACAGATAGTATTAACTGGATTCAGTGGGTTATTTTAAAACAGGAGATGTGTATGTTGGGAAGGCAGGGCTGTTGGAGGGAGGATCTGTTTATGCCCTATTGTATACATGTATAAAATTTTCAAGGATTAAAAAGATAAAATAAGGCATATGTTGCTTAGAACAAGACTAGTAAAAATTGGATAAATTAATTTTCAAAGGCTGTAATAAGGAACCAAAGATACAGCACGTTCCTGCAGCCCTGGAACAGTCACTAGCTGTGGGATGCCAGCACTGTGGGGCCCTGGCCCTTGTTCATTGTTTTGAGGTGTTGGAGGGGTGCTGGATATGTCCACATGTCATAGCACTGTGGGAACCTTTTCCTTCTTTCAATTGTGTTTTTGAGGTTCTTGTTGGTAGTGCCTGACATATCTGTATGTCATAGGAAAATGTCTGAAGGAATTGCTACAAAGGCATTATGACTGAAAACTTTGCAGAATGGAACAGAACTTACTTCTCTACTCATAATTATTTATCACATCATGCTTTCATAATTTAAAACTTTTGAGTAGCTCTAGAAAGTTCTAAACATAATATGTACTCCTCCATGTAACAGTACAGACAATTTGGTCATATTTGTGATTATAATTCTATTCAGAACAATTTTAAATGTTAAAAAAAAATTCTTCTCTACTTCATGCTTAAAACAAACTCACAAAGAACTCATAAGAACGTTAAGAAGATCGTCTGCAGGATTTCTGTTGTTTGGGGTTTTTGAGTTGATCTCAATGCGGAACCCTGGCTACCCTTGACCTTACAGGGTCAAGACCTGAGGCTGATAATCTAGTATGTGCCACCATACCCAGGAAGCATTTCTTTAAATACACAAAAGTTAAGTCTTTTATTTAGACAAATTAACTTTTCCTTCTCATCAGAAGAGTGAAATATGGAAAACTTACCACAGGCAAAACCATGTGTTTTGAAGCAGTAGGTCGTGCCATATCAGAGACTACAGCTGAAAAAAATGACACTTTTTTTTTAAATTAGAAAGTTGTCAGATTTTCAACAGTATAAACTTTAAGGTTCTCATACTGCATAGTGTAACTTTTAAGAATAGCTGAATAATTCAAAAGTGAGTAAAGCAAAGCTAAGTAGTTAAGCTACCTTAACTGCTGCCTGTCCTTCCAGGGGACTCAAGTTCAGTTCCCAGCATCCACACCAAGTGGCTCATAACCACATGTAACTCCAGCACCAGGAGACCTAATGCCTTCTCCTGACATCTGTGGGCACAGAGGATCAAAAGATGATTAAAGATGCATAAATAAATATATGTAAGAAAAATGGAAAAAGGTAAAAGTTCGACCTAAAACAAAATATGAAAGGCTCAGGTATACTTTTATAATGGACATTCTTCATGTCCAACTAAAGAAGTTAAAGAGATAGAATTCATGGAAGAGTGAAAGCAAAGTGAGTTCTTCATCTCTTTTGTTTTTGTAAGGGTTAAATGGAAGAGAAAGGTTTATGAAAATCAAAACCTTTCCACAGGACTAGAAAGAAATCTGCTTCCCTATCATGTGTTGTATTTACCATTAAACTACTTCTACATAAAAATCTACATCCCTAACATGTTATCAGAGACTTACCTCACAATATAGTGGTCCATTTCTGGGTGATTCTTCCCTGAAATCAGTGAAACTACCTTCAGGCTCTGTTTGTCGGAACTCCAAGGTGATGCATAAGGGCCTGACCACACAGTCATCCTCACACGGAGGAAAGGAGTGCAGCTCCGCCATGCCATCACCATTTCTACAGGAAATACAAGTTTAAAGATTTCCATTTGTGGACCAAAAAAATGGGTTGGATGCAAAGTAAAGGCTCTTGCTGCGAAACCAACAATGGGAGTTTGATGCCCAGGTCCCACATGGCAGAAGGAGAGAACCAACTCCCCCTAGTTGTCCTCTGACTGCCACAGGCACACTGTGCACACATGTGCACATAATAAAGTACATGAGTAAGATGCAGAAATGTGAAGATTTCATTTGTAACTGAAGCTACATCAAGTATCATTTAGAATATAAAGATATTACCACATTATACCCAGATCAAGCTCTTGCTTTCACTCTATCTTCAAAAATATTTACCTATTAGAGGGTTCAAGTTGATGTATAAAGAAAAGCTATTATAAGAGAAAACATGTGGACCTGTTCACATAAATTCCAAGAAGGTGGACTCTTCCATCCCTAAGCTAATCTGCTCATATCCCAAACTAAAGCAGAAAAAGGAAAGTTATGTTGACTGGTCTCACTTTTAGAGTTTTGATAACACTTTTATACCTGGAGTTATTTTGCCAAAATTGAGACTCTATTATAATATTTATTAGATATTTATTATTATTTAGAACAGTAACAATAATGAATAATGATGAAGATAAATTCAATCAATAAAACATACATGGAATTCAATTTTCTAAAGGACAGGCATGTATCGCCCCATGCCTGGCTCTTTCTTTCCAATTGCATGACTTGAATTACTTTGCTTCTTAGCCTACAGGACTTTGAAGAATCACGGAATAAGCTAACCCAATAAAACAGAGCCTGATGTATCATTATTGCAATAGCTGACAGAAGCACTTTGCACACACTCCCTAGTTTAATACTTACACCAACCCGGTTAAACTTTACTGCTAGTCCTAGAACACAATCCCAGCCAGCATCGTCAACACAGCCTCCAAAACAAACAGGGCCTTACAGAAGAGTCACAAAAATAAATAAATAAAAATAAATAAATAAATCCAACAACCAGACTATTTGGAGATTCTCCCTTTTCTCTAGTTCAGATGCCACATCTTAAACTTATCAAGGCCTTGCTTCATTTCTACAATTACTGTAGTGAGAATTTTGGTTTCTTTAAAGACCCAGTTCCATTATGTGAATATGTTTTTGTTTTAATGCCAGGTGTGGGATATGGAGCTGCTTAAGTTTGTCCATAGCCAATCACTATGATTGTTTCATGCTCTAGCAGGGCATGGAGACTCTTGAGAGCCCCCCACCCAGGCCTGTGGGGGCTGCTCCCTCTCCTGCTGCCCCTGCTGCTGTTGTTTCCTCTGCTGCATTTGCTGTTTTGCTGGATTGCTGGTTGGAAATATTCTGACAAGGAACCCAACGTCCTTAATCTGCAGGAAGTAGTCTAAAAAGGTCTGCACCCCCTACCCCTCTAACCTTTCTTCTTTCCTACCTAGTGTTGTGGGGTTGGAAGGGATTGGGGTCAAATAGAAGTTGGAAGGGTAGTAGATATAGAGCTTAATATTATAACCTAAAAAAGCATGTCCACAATGTACCTCAACAGCTTACTGACGGCCACACCGCCCACTACCCACCAGCCCAGTGAGTCCTGATTTGCTCCATTTCCACCAAGGATCGTCTCAGAGAACTCCTTTATTTAATGATGTATGTGAATGTGTATGCTTTATTTGGGGTGAACCAGGGATTACATACCTATTGGGGGAAGAAATATCAGGAAGAAAATCTCATTGGCTGAAGGCTCAAGGGTACCTAGACACCTCGTTAGCATGGAGAAGAACTCCAGGTGTCATGCTATGTGACTGAGTGTCCATGGTCCTCTCAGTGGAGTTTCTATCTGTTCTAGAGCACGTAAAGAGACAGATAGGTAATGAATGGCTCCACTCTGCTGTCAAATCTCTGAGATTCCTGGGGTTTAAGCTCGTTCCACCTTACCAGTTCCTATGCCTGTCTGGTAGCATGGTCCCACATGTCCTACAGTATTATACCTTTCTATAATTAGTTCTGATATTTGGGGGAAATCATTTTAATTGTTGGATCTAAAATCTTGAATTTGATTAGAATGTACAGTAAAATAAGATTTTTCTGTATATATTCTGTAAAGAAGTAGAAAAAGTAAAGTTCCATTTTTATCTCACATTTTTTATCAATTTTTCTTCTCTCATTTATTATATCCTGACCCCATTTCTCCTTCACTCCCCAAGCCTCACTCCCTCACTACCACCACCACCACCACCACCACCACCACCTCCCACTCCCCAGCATACCTCCCCCTCCCCCAGATCCATCCCCTCCTTCTCCCCTCCAAGAAGAGCAGGCCTCCTAGGGACATCAACCAAACAGAGCATAACAAGCTACAATAAGATCAGGCACATAACCATCGCTTCAAGGCTGAACAAGGAAACCCAGTAGTGGAGAAAGGATCCCACAAGCAGGCAAAAGAGTTAGGGACAGCCCTGCTCCCAGTGTTAGGATTCCCACAAGAACACTGAGCTACTCAGCCATAACTTATATGCAGAGGACCTAGGTCAGACGCCTACAGGCTCTCTGATCTCCTCAAGTTCCCATGAGTCCCAGAAGTTGATTCTGGGGAACGTGTTCTCCTGGTGTGTTCCTGAACTCTTCTGGTTCCTCGAATCCTTCCTCCCCCTCTCCACAGGATTCCACCTAATGTGGGATTCTGTATCTGTTTCCATCAGTTGCTAGATAAAGTCTCTCTTGTCTCTTTGATGATGATTCTGCTAGGCTCCTGTCCCGGCATACTTTACAGGCAAGGACAATCTGTAGGTCAAAGGTTTAGGGACTGTGTTGGAGTCCCAACTCCCACTTGAGGCCTTGCCTGGTTAAAAAAGATGGACAGTTCAGGCCCTAAGTCCCTCTTACTAGGAGTCTTTGCTAGGTAGAGTTACTCTCGTAGATACCATTGAGTTTCCATTGGCTAGGTTTCCACCTAAACCATGAAATACCCCCAATTCCAAACTTTTCTCCCAGTATTTTCTCCTTCCCTCCCTCCCCTATCTGATCCCAGCTGTTCCTGACCTCACCCACCCTAATCCTTCGAAATCTATTTGCCCTTCCCTGGGAAATCCTTGAGTTACCTCTTAAGTACTCCTTTGTTGCTTAGATTCCCTATGTCTGTAGACTGTAGCATGACTGTCTTTTACTTTACAACTAATATCCATTTATAAGAGAGTACATACCATGCTTGTTGCTCTGGGTCTGGGTTATCTCATTCAGAATGATTTTTCTTTCTAGTTCCATCCATTATCTTGCAAATTTCGTGATGTCAATGTTTTTAACAACTGAGTATGCCAGGAGAACACGGCCCACAGAATCAACTGACCAGGACTCAAGGGAACTTAGTAGAGATCAAGGAGCCTGTAGGCTCTAACCCAGGTCCATTATGTAAATGTGTCACATTTTATTCATCCATTCTTTGGTTGAGAGACATTTGGGTTGTTTTAAGTTTCTGGCTATTTGAATAAAGCTGCTATGAACATAGTCATTAAGCAAATGTCCTTGAGACAAGATGGAACATCCTTTGAGAATATGCCCACTGTTGGGCAACCCTTCTACTTAAGATCAATATCTACTATGTCCAGACAGCTCCTCTGAGCTCGGTGCAAGATGGAGGACTCCCTTTCCCAGGAGGGCTTCCCCTTCTCTACCTTATCTGGGGAGCCTCAAACCCCACAATGTTACATAAGCCTTGGCAATGTCACATAATCCTTTACCTACTTGTGGGACTCTTTTCCTCCCATTAGGTTGCCTTGTGCAACCTTGAAGTGGTGGCATGTGCCTGGTTTTATTGTAGCTTGGCAGTCCACACTGTACCTGAGAAATGTCACATAATCCTTAGCAAAATTACAGGTTCAACTTCCTGGAATTCCTCTCCATGCATATGAGGTGTCCCCAGAACCTTAAACCTTCATTGAAGTCAATGAAACTTCATCCTAAGTAAAACCCCTTCCCATTTTCCAAGGTTTATATAGCCCTTGTTCGGTCACCCTGAATAAAATGTATGTACATAAGCTGTTTTATCGAATGTCGTCTAAAAGAGCTGTAACAGTGAGATCTTCATAGGAGACCATTTCCCTCCTGCACTCACTGCCAGACCAGGAGCCTGCTGACCCACCTGTTCCAGGCTTTGCTTCATCCTTTCCCACCCAGTGTGTTTGGAGATCCAGACACCCTAAGGGAAGACACGGACCTTGGAACTTGGCTCTGTTCCATCCTTCCCCAACTGGTGTGCAGTGGTGCCTGGACACCACAAGGGAGGAAATGAGAAACAGAATCACAGCCCAGGAGTGGTATAGCTGTGTCTTGAGGCAGATAGATTTCCAATTTTCCGAGGAACCTCCCTATTGATTTACAAAGTGGCTGTACAAGTTTTCACTCCCACCAGCAGTAACGGAGTGTTCCCCTTGCTCTATGTCCTCGCCAGCATGAGCTGTCACTTGTGATTTTCATATTAGGCATTCTGACAGATGTAAGATGGAATCTCAAAGTCACTTTGATTTGCATTTTCCTTTTTTTTTTTTAATTTATTTTATTTTATTTTATTATTTTTTTTTAATTTTTATTTTCAGGAAATCAAAAAAATTTAAAAAGCATTCAAACAGAATAAAATGAAAAGAAACAAACAAGCAAAATACCAAGGGTCAGATATACTTATACAAGAATTCTATAGAGCCTTCAAACGAGCAATACTTTTTGAGTTATGTTTAAAAAAATTCAGAACCACAATAAGCTCCTTCACAAAGCAAATAATATTGAAATAGTGAAATCAAGTGTAAACCCAACAAAAATATATAAGTTATAGTCCAGTATCCCTCATGAATATACATACAAAAATTCTCAGTGAAGTAGTTGCAAAGTGAATACAAGAGATATAAAAAAATAATATTCCATGAATCTCAAAGTCGCTTTGATTTGCATTTTCCTAATGACTAAGGATGTTAAACATTTTTTTAAGGGTTTCTTGGATATTTGAGAATTCTGTTTAGAATTTTTAAATTGGATGATTTAGTTCATTGATGTCTAGTTTCTTGAGCTGTTTATATATTTTGGATATTAGCTTTCAGTCAGATGTGGAGTTAGTAAAGATCTTCTCCTTTTCTGTAGGCTGTTGTTCTGTCCTATTAATGGTGTGTGTCCTTTATTCTACAGAAGCTTTTCAGTTTCATTGGGTCCTATTTATTAATTGTTGATCTTAGTGCCTGAACTATTTCTGCTCTAATCAGGAAGTTGTCTCCTGTGCCAATGCATTCAAGATTATTCCCTACTTTCTCTTCTATCATGTTTAGTGTATCTGGTTTTATGTTGAGGTCTTTGATCCACTTGGACATGAGTTTTGTGCAGGGTGATAGATATGGATCTATTTGCATTCTTCTACATACAGACATCCAGTTAGACCAGTACCATTGTTGAAGATGCTTTCTTTTTTCCATTGTATTTTCTGGCTTCTTTATCAAAAATAAGGTGTCCATCAGTGTGTGGATTTACTTCTGGGTCTTCAATTTGATTCCATTTGGATCAACTATCTGTTTTTATGTCAACACCATGCAGTTTTTATTACTACAGCTCTGTAGTACCAGGATAGTGATAGCTTAACCTTAACCTTAGGGGTTATAGGATAGTGATAGCTGCAGAAGTTCTTTTATTGTGTAGAATTGTTTTAGCTATCCTGTTTTTGTTTGTTTGTTTGTTTTTGTTTTTCTATATGAAGTTGGGTATTGTTCTTTCAAGGTCTGTAAACAATTGTGTTGGAATTTTGATGAGGATTGTGTTAAATCTGTAGATTGTTTTTGGTAGAATGGTCATTTTTACTACAGTAATCCTATGGATCCATTAGCATGGGAGATCTTTCCATCTTCTGATTTCTTTTTCAATTTCCTTCTTTTAAAAGACTTCAATTTTTTTTTCAATTTCTGAAAGCTTTAATTTATTCCCTCCCCAAAGACAATCAAAGGGGGTGAAAGGTCAAGATTTTATTGTCTTCATAACAAAATCGGCTTAGAACTGGATCACTTGGCCCTTTCTCTTCTTGTCGCCTCCCAGTTCAAAATGCTTGTTACCTCTTAATAGCCAGCATCCTCTTTGATCTGCAGTTGGATTCAACACACTCCAGTCGAAACACAATCTCCTTTGTAGTTTTAGCCTTTTTGCGGAAAATAGGCTTAGTCTGCCCCCCATAGCCACTCTGTTTCCTGTCATAACGCCGCTTTCCCTGGGCATACAAAGAATCCTTGCCCTTCTTGTACTGGGTCACCTTGTGTGGTTGGTGCTTCCCACATTTCTTGCAGAATGTCCGGTGGGTCTTAGGAACGTTCACCATGTTGGCAGGAGCGCTATCAGCTCAAAAAGAGAGAGGCGCGAGCAGCAACGGAAGTTTCAAGACTTCAAATTTTTAATCATATAGGTCTTTCACTTGCTTGGTTAATATTACCCAAAGATATTTATATTATTTGTGGCTATTGTTAAGAGTGCTGTTGCCCTAATTTCTTTGTCAGCCTTTTTATCATTTATACATAGGAGGGCTACTGGGATTTTTGTTTTGTTTTTATTTTTAGTTAATTTTCTTTACTCAGCCACTTCATTGAAGGTATTTATCAGCTGTAAGAGTTTCATGGTAGAATTTAGAGTATCAATTATCTATATACTATCATAGCAACTGCAAACAGTGATACCTTGACTTCTTCCATTCCATTTGTATCCCCTCAAAGTTCTTTTAATTGTCTTATTGTTCTAGCTAAAACTTCAGGTACTATATTGAATAGACATGGAAAGAGTGGACAGCCTTGTTTTGTCCCTGATTTTAGTAGAATTGATTTGGGTTTCTCTCCATTTAATTTGATGTTGGCTATCAGTTTCCTGTATGATGCCTTTGTTATGTTTAGGTATGTGCCTTGTATCCCTTCATGTCTCCAATACTTTTATCATGAAGGGGTGTTGGATCTTGTCAAAGACCTTTTCAACATCTAATGAGATGATTGTGTGTGTGTGTGTGTCTTTCAGTTTGTTTATATGGTGGATTACATTGATGAATTTTTTATGTTGAACCATCCCTAAATTATGGTAGATGATTTTTTGGTATATTCGTGGATTCAGTTTGTATTTTGTTGAGTATTTTTCTGTCAATATGCATGAAGGAAATTGGTCTATAACTCTCTTTGTTGAATATTTGTGTGGTCTGTGTATCATTGCAACTGGTCTCATAAAATGAATTTGGCAATGTTCCTTCTGTTTCTATTTTGTGGAATAATTTGAGACGTATTACCATTGGTCTCTTTGGAAATCTGGTAAAATTCTTTGCTAAAATCATCTGCCCCTGGGCTTTTTCTTGTTGGGATAATTTTAATGACTGCCTCTGTTTCCTTAGGGGTTATAGGATTATTTAAATAGTTTACTTGACCTTGATTTAACTTTGGTAAGTAGTATCTATCAAGAAAATCATTCATTTTGTTTAGATTTTCGAATTTTGTGGCATGCAGACATTTTAAGTATGACCTATTTTTTAAAAAAATTTCTTCAATGACTGTTGTTATGGCCCCCTTTTCATTTCTGATTTTGTTAATTTGAATATTCTCTCTTGGCCTTTTATATATTTTGGATAAGGGTTTATCCCAAGTTTGATTATTTCCTGCCATCTACTCCTCTTGGGTGTGTTTGCTACTTTTTGTTATAGAGTTTTCAGGTGTGTTGTTAAGTTGCTAGTATGAGGTATCAGTAATTTCTTTATGAAAGCACTTAGTGCTATGAACTTTCCTCTTAGCACTGCTTCATTGTGTCCCATAAATTTGAGTATGCTGTCCCTTCATTTTCATTGAATTCTAGGAAGTCTTTAATTTCTTTACTTCTCCCTTGAGTTAGTAGTTGTTCGGTAGAAAGCTGTTCAGTTTTCATGAGTTTGAAAGCTTTCTGTTGGATGTCCAGTATTTATCCATGGTGGTCTGACAGGCTTTTTGTATGTTTGGGTTTTTTTTTTCCTTCAATTTACTTGAATCTTTTGAGACTTGCTTTGTGACCAACTATGTGGTTAATTTTTGAGAATGTTCACTGGGGTGGGGAGGGAGAGAAGAAGGTACAATCTTTTGTGTTTGGGTGAAATTTTAATATTCTTTGTTTGGTGTTTTGATAATTTTGTGGCATGGGACTTTCTTTTCTGGTCTACTCTATTTTGTGTTCTGCAAGCTTCTTGTACCTTTATAGGCATGTCCTTCTTTAGGTTAGGAAATTTTTCTCCTATGATTTTGTAAAATATATTTTCTGGGTTTTTGAACTGGGATTCTTCTCCTTCTATTCCTATTATTCTTAGGTTTGGTCTTTTCATAATGTCCCAGATTTTCTGGAAGTTTTGTGTTAGGAATGTTTTAGATTTAACATTTTCTTTGACTGATGAATCTATTTCTTCTATTATATCTTCAATCCCCAAGATTCTTTCTTCAATCTCTTATATTCAGTTGGTGATGTTTGCATCTGTAATTCCTGTTTGCTTCCCTGGATTTTCCACTTCCAAAATTCCCTTAGTTTGTGTTTTCTTTATTGTTTCTATTTCCACTTTTAAGTCTTGAACAGTTTCTTTCACCTTTTGTTTGTTCACCCTCCCCACTTGACTCTCTTGACATTTTTTTTTTAATGGTGAAAAAAGGTGTATGTTTAGAATTAGCCAGCTGGACTCAGTTTAGATGATCCCAATCTTGTTGGCAACATCCAAAACATCGTAATCTGGAGCCAGTGAACATACACCTTCTTCTCTCTGTCAGGCCTTATCAGGGTATTGACTTTGGCCACATCAATGTCATAGAATTTCTTCACAGCCGGTTTGATCTGGTGCTTGTTGGTCTTGACATCCACAATAAACACAAGCATGTTGTTGTCCTCTATCTTCTTCACAGCTGACTTGGTGGTCAGGGGGAATTTGATGATAGCACAGTGGCCAAGCTTGTTTCTCTTGGATGCACTCTTTTGAGAGTATTTGGACTGTCTCCAGAGCTCCAGGGTCTTGGGCCAACTGAAAGTGAGTAGCTAGCTTAAAAACTGCCTCTGAAGAGACAAACTGTTCCATATCACTTACACATTAAAGCAGGCATAATGGAGGCCTATTTCCCACTTAGTTGGTGGAATAGGAGCTATGACAGGAGGATTAAAAGTTCAACGCCTGCCTGGGCTACAGAGTAAGTTCAGGACCAAGAATAGATTTAGAGAGACCTTGTTTAAAGAGGGTGGGGACAGGGGCTAGGGATATGGCTCAGTGGTGGTGCAATTGTCTAGCATGAGTCTGAAGGTTGAAGGCTTTGAACAGTAAATACACACACACACACACACACACACACACACACACATTGTAGACTGTCTTAGTCAAGATTACTATAGATGTGAAGAAACACCATGACCAAGAATAACTTGGGGAGGAAAGGGTTTATTTGTCTTACACTTCCATATCATTGTTCATCATGGAAGTCAGGGCAAGAACTCAAACAGGGCAAGAACCTGGAGGCTGGAACAGATGCAGAAGTTATGAAGGAGTGTTGCTTTTTTTCTTTTTTTTTTTTAGACAGAGTTTCTCTGTGTAGCCCTGGCTGTCCTGGAACTCACTCTGTAGACCAGGCTGGCCTCGAATTCAGAAATCCACCTGCCTCTGCCTCCCAAGTGCTGGGATTAAAGTCATGTGCCACAACTGTCCAGTGAAGGAGTGCTGCTTACTGGCTTGCTCTTCATGGCTTGCTCAGCCTACTTTCTTATAGAACCCAGGATTACCAACCCAGGGATGGCATCACTCAAAATGGGCTGGGTCCTCTTCCATCAGTCACTAATTAAGAAAATAACATACAGGTTTAGACTATAGCCTGCTCTTATAAAGGCATTTTCTTTTCTGTTTTTGTAGTTGTTGTTTGTTTTGTTTTTCTTTCTTTTCTTTTTTTCCCAAGACAGGCTTTCTCTGTGTAACCTTGGCTGTTGGCTGTCCTGGAACTAGCTCTGTAGACTAGGCTGGTCTCTAACTCACAGAGGTCTGCCTGCCTCTGCCTCCTGAGTGCTGGGATTAAATGTGTGTGCCACCACCGCCCAGTGAAAGCATTTACTTAATTGAGGTTCTTTTCTAACAGATGACTTTAGTTTATATCAAGTTGACATGAAGCTATCCAACACACACACACACACACACACACCTGCAAGACTGTATACATGCAAAAAAACATATTTCTAGATAAAGATTATACTCTCCAAAATGTCACCAAAATTATATAATAAGAATTATAGTCTAAGCAAAATTCTTGTAGGGTGTCTTTTGAAGAGGACATGGAGTGTTGGAGAGAGATAAAGCGGAGAGTAGAGTAGAGTAGGAGGAACAAATAGAGCAGGGGAGTAAGAGGGCGGGGAGGGGGGAGGGAATATGGGGAAGGACAACCACCACTAAAGAACTTTTGAAACACTAGATTGGAACCTATAGAAACTGTAGAAGCTTCCTAAAGTATATACATATTTGATAGGAATTTAAATGGAGTTAACATACAATGGGGAGACAATACCCCAACTGGATATCTATGTCACCAAGTAACACCTGCAGTGCTAGGAATGGGTTACATCTTGTGGAGTCACTGGGCAAAGGGTTACCATAGACTTCCCCACCCCCTCCGACAAAAAGCATCACAGTCTATTGCCAAGGCTACTGGTTATTCTTTATAATCTGATGGAAAGGCCCAATTGCTGAAGAAACAACATACTTGTGTCACAACATAGAGAAATCAAGCTTCACCCCTACTGCCTAAGATTTATGGTGACCTGCCTGCAAGATATACTGGTGCACTGGTAGCAAACTGTTATGTGAGTAACAACTTTTTTTAAGGTTGACTCCATGAGCTGAAACTCATATTTAACACTGCTAACCAGACTAATCAATGAGCCTAGGAGAAAATCTACTACTGTTATTCTGCCAAAGAACATAGCAACAAAATGACTTCTAATGACACACTACTATACCCATAGATGAGAACCTTGCTGAGTCCTTATGGTAGAAATTCATTCTTGTGGTAGATGGCAAAGAGACAACTGGACAATGTGCAGAGCATGAGAGACATTAGAGCACTCAGTGTTAAGTGGGATGTTATTAAATCCCTTTCCTCAAGACCAATGTATCTATGCAGAAAAGGAGGTACAAAAATGATAACAGCCAGAGGTGGTGGGGGACCCCAAGGAGACAGCATCTTCCAGACTCGACAGGACTGATATGCATATGAACGAACAGAGACTGTGTCAGCATACTCAAGACCTTCACAAATTCAAACCAAACAAAACCTCAGCACTGAGAAGGGAAAGTGGATACAAAGTCCCATCCCTGACCAAGAAGCCGCTATATGTAATTGATACCGAGTGGCCATTTGGGGGTCTTATTTTTTTTTTCTGTTTTTTTCCAGAGTTTTGAGGGTTTTTGTTTGTCTTTTGAGAGATAGAACATGAGGATCGGTCAGTAGGGAGATGGGGAGACCTGAGAGGAGTCGTGGTAGGGAAAAGAATATGATAAAAAATATATTAAACAAAATGTTCTTAACAAAATTTTAAATAGAAGTGTCAAAAAAAAGAAACTTTTAAAAAAAGCTTAAAAAATAAAAGAGGACAACTCTTTCTTCCTCTTTCTGAAAGGAAACATCCATTAACATGACTATGCTTCAAAAATAAAAAAAGGGTGCTTGGAAGGCAGCTCAGTAGTTAAGAGCATTTAGTTTTCTTACACAGGACTTGAGTCTGCTTACTAGCACCCACAATCTGCCTGTAACTCCACATCTAGGAGCTCTAATGCTTCCAGCCTCCTGGATACGTGCACTCATGTGCACACACTAACACATACGCATACATACAGAGAGAGAGAGAGAGAGAGAGAGAGAGAGAGAGAGAGAGAGAGAGAGAGGATATTAAAATAGCAGTTTCTGTTGTAAGTAATACAGGGTAAAAGTAACCATGCACGTCTACAGTGAAAGCACTAGGGAAGCTAAAACAGGGGTCCCAAGTTCCAGGCCAGCCTGACCTCGTCTCAAGAAAGCAAAAAAGTGAACCTAATTTAAATGTAAACAAATACCTCATTCATCTAAAAATGTTTCCTATTTCTGGTAATGAATACTTTTATTGTAAAAATAGTACGAATGAAGAATAAGCAAGTGAAACTATGTATCATTAAAATACATCATTCTAACATTTTAATGTACTTCAAGTCATTCCATTATGTCTAGGTGCACATGGATATATATCAGAATGACATCAGTAGCCAGGCATTAGCATTTTTAGGTAGGGTGGTGTTAATAATTCATTGATCTTTTATCTAATAACATTTGGATGTTTCATGAAATACCTGAACCAAGACACATGTGTACATGGTAGTATGTTTATAATTTTTCCTTGACTATCAGACCTACCAAGGATATTTCAACGAAATCATCAATATGACAAAATGTCTAGAAGCCTAGCCAACCCTCCAAACTAAGATGACAGTTTTGAAAATGCTTTCATTGCAAACTGTACCCATTCTTTTTTGTTTGTTTGTTTTTCGAGACAGGGTTTCGCTGTATAGCCCAGGCTGTCCTGGAACTCACTCTGTAGACCAGGCTGGCCTCGAACTCAGAAATCCACCTGCCTCTGCCTCTCAAGTGCTGGGATTAAAGGCATGCGCCACCACTGCCTGGCTCAACTGTACCCATTCTTACCTGTCAGGACTGGTTGTTTCATTTGCACAAGTGCAGTGACAAAGATCAAAGTGTTAGCATTTCTTCTAGACTCTACCCAACAGTTACCAAGCAAGAGCCATATACAAGCTAGGCTTGCTATAGAAGAACTGTTTAATCAGTCTGTCTGTCTGTCTGTCTCTCCCTTCCTCCTGTTAGCATTCTGTTAAACTCCACCTCCACAGTTACCTGGCAACAGCTAGGTATGCTCCTCCCCGCAGCTACCTGGCAACAGCCAGGTAGCCCTGCCCACTATTATAAAAGGAGATGTCTGGCCCCTCCTTGCTCTCTTGCTCCTGTGACCCAAGCCTGCAGGTGTATCTGATCCTTTCCCACTCCTCTTCCCTCTCCACGTGGTCATGGCCGGCCACCACCTCCATCTCTCTCTGCTCTCCCCTCTGCCCTAAATAAACTTCTCCTCGTGGAACCCTCTGCCGCCATTTTTCTTTCTTTTAAATAACAACACCTCCCTCCTTCCCTCCTTCCCTTCCTCTTTATTCTCTCTGGCCTCTTTCTCTCTCCCTGTCCTCCCCATACCCAGTGTTCCCTGCCAGCCTCTTTCTCTCTCTCTCTCTCTCTCTCTCTCTCTCTGTCCCTCTCTGTCCCCTCTCTTTCTCTGCCTCTACTCCCTTCTCAACCCCCCTTCTCATGCCCTAAAATAAACTTCATTTTATACTAGACCCGTCATATGGCTGTTACCTGGGGGTTGGGGGGGAGGCAGGGAGCGGGATGCTAAGGCAGCCCCTCCTGCCGCATCATACCATATTTTACAAAAACATATCATCTAGATTATGCGCAAGACCCCAAATATAAGGAGTGCATTAGAGATAATGCAAGGGAGACTGAAGAAACTAACCATATCCTCCAAATATTGACTCTTAGGAAAACATAAATACACCAGCTGCAAATTTGAGAATCATGTTTCCTCTTGTTCTGCACCACACTTGCATTAAAAAATGTTGGGCCTAAAGCTGAACACATTCTTTTCATATTGTATATTAGGTTCCTATATTGTAGACCCCAGGTCAGTTCACAGCACGCATATCCAACGGCTCTCAAACACCTGCTCCAGGATCTCAGATACCCTCTCCTGGCTAGCCTAGTTGAGTCAAAAGAATCATCTGTGAATTATGTGTGTCTTCTTGATAGGTTATTAGGAGTCAGAGTTTAGCTACACAACAGTGTTGGAAGCCTTAAATGACTTCACCTGTATTTCCTAGTTAATCTTGTATCTCGGATATTACAGCTTTTTGTGTTTTTGTTGGTGCTGAGGGTCTAACCCTGAACCTTGACCACACTAGGAAAGTGCTTTTTTGCTTATACCACAACCCACTACAACTTCTTTTTAAAAGCCAGGGCTTTTGTTTTAATCTGGATAATTTTTATATTAAAAAAAAATGTCCAGCCAAATTCTGGACTGCTATCCTTCTCCCTGTAGGTTATTCCTGTTTCCCTACCTGCAAAGAAAGATGGTCAATAACAATATACCACAGGTCACAGCATTGTCAAAAGAACATGAAAGTATTTATTGCTACACTTATCTAGGCAAAACCTACCTGTTGGATTATTGCATTCACTTATTCATTAATTAATTTGTCATGTTGAGATGGAACCCAGGTTATTGTGCATGCTAGGAAAACACCCAACCACTCAGTCAAAACCCTAAACAGCAAACTTTTTTCTTTGACAGTTTCATACATGTATAATCTCCACTTTTAATATAGGAACCTAATATGAAAATAATGTGCTCAGCTTTAGGGTTAAGCTTCTTTAAGTGTGTTACAAAACAAGAAAAAATATGATTCAGAAAATTACAGCTGGTTTATTTCTTCCTAAGAGGGTGGCTGGGGGGGGGGGGTGATAGGATCAGGATGTAAAGTGAATGAATGAATGAACGAACGAACGAACGAATAAATGAATACATAAATAGGAAATAAACGTCAAAATAGGGCAGTTTCTTCAGTCTCTCCGGTGCCTGCATTGCCTCTCATTGCCTCCACCAAAGAGTATGGCAGAATAGATTAATTATTCTATTAAAGTATTATAAAAATGCTGTTTCAACATCGGAATAAATCCGACGTGCGTCAGGCAAAACAAACAAATGAAACAACGACAACGAAAACATTTTCTTGCCAGTGTGTATCCTGAGCTACACTGTATGCATTAGCAAATAGAGTTGGAAATGGGGACGCAAGTCAGTAATCTCAGCAGCAAGAGGCTGAAGCAGGATAGTGAATTTGAACCCAATCTGGTCTACACAAAGCCAATCTGGTCTACACGACGAGATCACCTAAAGAAAAAAAATTTTTTTAAATTTTGTGTCGTTCGTTACACCCAAGGGATGGTCTCCCATATCCAGATAAAGAACAAAACTGTCAAACTATGCACGTATACTTCTCTAAGGCTTTCAGAGACAGAGCCCAAACGCAGAGAGACGAAGCCAGCTTAGCTTCTGTTTCACAATAACACTCAGCGTAGACTAATTAGAGAAAGTTGGCACTTCCGAGACGGAGTGCAAAAGTCGCCCACTCGGAGCTTGGCATTGCGGAAAACATGGCCTCGGGGTTAGCAAACACCGGAACCAGATTTCTGCACGCTTTGTCGCGCGTAGGACAACAGTTCGGACGCACAACTCTGGTTAAAAGCGGACGCGGCTACCGGCCGAAGCCTGTGGCTCCAAGGAGGGTCGGAGAGGGCAGGCGACCTCACTGTGGACCGGGTAGGGAACAGGGTGTGGCCTCGCGCTTCCGGTGCCCAGCTTCCGGCCCGGGTCTGGGCCTGGGGCAGAGGCGGAGCCACGTCCCGCCGCGACTTTCAGACTCGCATCATGGCTATGCGCTGGTCGTGTTGGCGGCGCGGCTGCTCCTGGAGGCCGGCGGCGGTCGGGAGCCCGGGCGGGACGCCCTGGCTGTGCGGGGCCGCTCGGGACGCGCGCCACCTCGGACACCCGCGCGCAGGTGAGGCCGGGACGCGCGCGCTGTCCGCGGCGTAGAGGTCACCGTGCCAATGACAGCCGGCGACCGAATGAATGGGAGGACGCGCACGTGCGCGGGGCCTGCAGTGCCCCTGGGTGGGACGCCACGGGAGTGGGACTAGTCGCGGGGCCCGAAGTGCGGAGCACCCAGGGGACATTGAGGCTGAGGTAGGGGAAGCGACCGAGCGCAGCCCTCATAAGAGAGATGCCGGGGCGACTGGGGTGTGTCGGACCGACACAGTTCTTTCCGCAGATACAACCAGCGCCAAAGGAACCTCTGCTCTCACTTTCCTAGCAATTTCGGATTTCGGATCCAGTTAGCCTCAAAATTCGGAAAGGGTGTTGTGGCGACGCAAAGTAATGCTAGCCAGGGTGGACTCGACTTCAGGGCTGCAGGTGCTTACGAGAGAACGCACACCTGGAAGGCGCTGGAAGGACACTGGAAGAAGAGCCAAAGGGTGTCATGAGAGACCTATGACTCCTTTGAAGTAAAATCATTATCTAAGTAGTAAGCGTGATTCCTTGAAACTCCCTCCTACTGCATTTGGTTCCAGTGTCATTTTCTGTCAGTCAGATTCGCCCTGTAAATGACTCTCCGCTTCTGTGTGAGTTGGGCCAATCCCTGCCGTTGGCTTTACCTGGCAGCATCTACAGACTGACTTTTGAAGTTAGTGGTTTTTCACTTTGGGTGTTGGAGACCTTCCAGCCACCCAGTAATTCTATGAGGGTTCACATTTCATCCAAAAAAGCACCTACCTCTTAAAGTTTAGTAAGATTGGTACACTTTATACATCAGTGGACTTATCAAACACTATACTAGTACGAAATGTGTAGCAGTTATAAATATCTGGTTTGTACTAAAGTGGATGCATATAACAGATTATCCAAAAAAAAAAAAAAAAAAAACAATTTGGAGAGAAAATGCAAGCTGATTTAAATAGAAAGAATAATTAATAAGAGAAAGAGGGCATGTAGGAAGAGTCTTAGAGGAAGATAGGCTTTGCAGGATCCATGTCAATACTGTAAGCTAGACTTTAGAGGGTTTGGGGTTTTATCTCTGTAGATGAAGACATGTTTTGGAGAGCGAGATGAATCTACCACAAGATGCCATTGAATACTTTTTGACTTGGCTGTTTCTAAAAGAAGAAAACAAAGCCGCATCCATGAAAAGAGTGCTTTTCTGGAAAGAATCTTTGTCATTGACATCCATATCTGTCTCCTTGAGCAGAAAGGGAGACTAATTGATGGTCCAACATCATGTTTTCCTCATTCATGTGTTAATGCTTTCTTCTATAAGTGTATTAGAACTCAGGTGTCTACTTCAGGCATGAGTGCTTTCATTACTTCAGGTCTCTCAAGGACTACAGCCTTAGGGACAAAGCCAAATTTGTCTCTCCAACATGGTATCACACTGTAGTCCAGAGTGGCCTGGAACTTACTGTCAAGCTAAGCATGGCCCCAGATACTTCACAGGAGTCCTGCCTCAGTTTCCACCCCAACCCTATCCCTATGGCAGTTCATTAGACAGAAGTGACCACACCCAACTTTGTGTTGGTTTTTTTTAATTGAGCACTTTCTCTTATTTTAAAAAGTCGATTCTCAGCTAGGTCTATAATACCAGCGTTTAGTAGAAATGCAGGAGGATTAGGAGTTGAAGATAATCTTTGGCTACAGAGTGAGCTGAATGCCAAACTGGGCTATATGAGACCATCTTAAGGGGCAGAGTTGACTTTCAAAGAGAGTAAATGATACAGAGAGGGAATAGAATCAGAAGTGAAAAAAATTATTCTCACTGCCATTGTCAGGGAGCCCCAGAACTGGTTGTACAGCTTCATTTTAATACATAATTCTATTCACTTTGAAAACACTGCCCTGAGGTAGCTCTAAGTAGAATACAGGTTGATTTGAATAAATACTGTCCTGAGTCTTTGCTGAGGACCTGGGGATATAATTAAATAGATACTGTCTTGTGTTTCTATGGAGCTAAGAGTTATAGTTCGTGGTAGGACACTTGTTGGTTATTGGCAAAGTTCTGAGTTGAGCCCAAGGACAGCAAAGTAAATAAAAATACATATATGCTGTACATTGGATTCTCAGCCAAGATATCAAGATATAAATCTTAGAAATATATATGAGTAGTTAGGGAGAGAAAGATGTCACAAAATGGCCCAGCCAGAAATTTTTGATATTTTCACCAAGCTCTGTCCTCTAAAGACTACAATTAACAGTATTTAAGCTACCTAATGGCAGAGAGTAACCCTGTATTAATCATGCAGTTTTAATATTTTATAGAGGAACACCATTAGGTCTTAGGTTGAATAGATGTAACTTTTCCATTAAGATGTCACTTGCTATGGCAGAATGGTACACTAATGCTAACCCAACACTTGAGAGGCAGTATAAGGATCAGTTCAGTGTCAACTTGGGCTGTGTAATAAGATACTGTCTTAAAGCATTAGTGGGAGGCATGGTCTTTATTTAAATGTTCCATAACAAAGCATTACATTTGTATAAATTAACTACTTAAGGAGACCGAAAGAGCCCGGGCAGTGGTGGCTCATGCCTTTAATCCCAGCACTTGGGAGGCAGAGACAGGCAGATTTCTGAGTTTGAGGCCAGCCTGGTCTACAGAGTGAGTACCAGGACAGCCAGGGCTACACAGAGAAACCCTGTCTCAAAAAAAAACAACAAAAAAAAAGGAGACCAAAAGAAGTAAATAGATTGTCCAAAGAGTGGCCTATAATCCTAGCTACTATGGAGATTGAGTCAGCCAGACTGTGAGTTCAAAGCCAGCTTGTCTACATATCAAGACATCTACCCCAAAAAGGGGGAAAGTGGGCTGTCCTATGGTAATAATCAAAAAAGAGAACTGTTGCTATGTTGTGGGGTCATTATGCTTTTCTGTGGCTCATAAATGTTCTTAGTGACTTAATGAATAAATAATGCAGTAGTGAAGACCACAGACCTCAGTCTTCTTGGCCACTGCTTAGCAAAGTGCACATTTGTGTTCTTTTAATAGCTAAAGCAATATATGATTCATTCTGGCAAAGTCAGAAAATAAATACCAAAAATAAGTAACTAAAGCAAGACATCTCACACACATAATCCTATTTGGTTCAAAATAACTACTTTAAACACTGGTTCCTGTGTTTCTAAACCCAGTTCTGTCTCTGTATGTTTTAATTTTGGGTGCTTACATAGAGGTTTTTAATGAGATGACAATATGTACAGTTCTGAGGGTGTTTTTTCCTTATAATTGTAAGCATGCTTGCAAGTCAGTTCTTCATTCTTGACTTTTCTGGAATCCAGGTTTTCTAAC
Organism: Mastomys natalensis; assembly: GCA_021653895.1. Lineage (NCBI taxonomy): Eukaryota > Metazoa > Chordata > Mammalia > Rodentia > Muridae > Mastomys > Mastomys natalensis. The sequence continues at coordinate 156,674 of JAJTUV010001797.1, forward strand.
ATAAGTGGACTGATTAGGTGACTCTGGGTAAAGGCACCCAATTGTCAAGCCTGATGACCTGAATTTGAGCCTCATGATCCTGTGTACAAACAGATATGACACAAAATAAATAAATGAATAAATGTAATTTTAAAAAAGTAGTTATGGCTAGATGTGGATATGATGGTGCATGCCTTTAATCTCAGCACTCAGGACGCAGAGACAGCAGATCTGTGAGTTTGAGGCCAGCTGGGAATACATAGTGAGATCCTGTCTTGGAACAAACAAAACTATAGTTGTGAAAGAAAAAAAAGGGTTTTAAAACATAACACTATGACACTTTATTATCAAGAAACTTACATTTTATTTTCATATTCATTCTTTTTGTCAAGAGGTGTCTTCACATATTTTATATAAAAGCCCTTGCCAGATTAGATTAGTAAGTTAGTAATTTTTAAAATGCTTTCTTCCTGTCTTTAAGAATAGTAATATATGGCTGGGCAGTGGTGGCACACGCCTTTAATCCCAGCACCTGGGAGGCAGAGGCAGGCGGATTTCTGAGTTCAAGGCCAGCCTGGTCTACAGAGTGAGTGCCAGGGCAGCCAGGGCTACACAGAGAAACCCTGTCTCAAAAAAAAAACAAAACAAAACAAACAAACAAAAAAAGAATAGTAATATATGAGCTAGAGAAAGTAGTTAGAGCAGTGATCACTATTCTGAAAGACCTACCTTCAATTCCCAGCATCCACTTGGCCTATAACTCCAGTTCCAAGGGGTTCTAACACCCTCTTCTGGTCTCCTTGGCACTGTACATATGTGGTGCATAGACATATTGGGAGAAGTTGGCTAAGTTGCCTCCTGATCTCTCTCCAGGAGAATCAAAGCAGGAAGCCAGGTAACTCGAGGCAACCAAGCACATGAATGCAATATGCATGACAAGACTCATTTTTATTATCACAACTCTTTTGGTAACAGGACAATTCAGCAGAGAATCCTGCTTCACAGGCTAATATGTTCAAGGTAATATAAAGTACAATATCATTTATCTTCTGAAAAACATCTGAGATAGGGAACATCATTTATCCTAACTATTCTCTAGAAATTGAGGAAGGCATTTATTGTCATTCCAGATTCCCTTCTTGAGAAATGCCAACATCAGATGTTCCTATGCCTGTGTCATAAATTCATTATAACCTTGTCAAACTGAAATACATGCATTCAGGCTAAATACCCATACACATAAAAATAAATCTCTCTTTTGTAAGGAATAATAGTATTAATTGTTCGAATCAGTGTTTGCTATTGCCTCTAAATTGTTTAGACGTGGTATACTATAATTCTTTGATATTCCCTCTCAGCCTTTTTTATGTATTCCATGCTGACCTTGAACTTGTCCACCGGCTCCCTTGACCTCAAAGTGCTGAGATTACAGGTATACCCTACCATGCCCAGGTGATTCTTAGATCTTTGATCATATTATCAAAATGCCCTGAGATTGGTAATGGTTTGTTTGTGTCATGCAGAGCACATAGTCTTTCACTGGGCTGTACTCCTAGTCTATCCATTTACTAAACATTACTTACCCAGAAGCACCATTTCCAACTATGTTTAATAACATAGGTAACAGCATAGGCAACATTGTGTAAACGTCAGTTCCTTTCTTAATGGTAAAATCTTTTCCTAACCATCCCAGATTATAACTTTTGGCATTTGTGTGTTTTGAGAATTTAAAAGATAATTGGAACTGGAGTTATAGGCCAAGTGGATGCTGGGAATTGAAGGTAGGTCTTTCAGAATAGTGGTCACTGCTCTAACTACTTTCTCTAGCTCATATATTACTATTCTTTTTGTTTGTTTGTTTGTTTTGGTTTTTTTTGAGACAGGGTTTCTCTGTGTAGCCCTGGCTGCCCTGGTCTTCCAGGGCTTCTAGTCTTCCCTGTTCTGTGACCAGTCTTAGTTAAATGGGAGGAAGTTGTTTTGCTGCATCTTTTCTGGTATAGAAAGGTAGAAACAAATATGGACCCAGCTTTTAGAGGGATAGATGTATTGTTACAGATATTTTATTTTCTGCTTTTTCTGTTTTGTTACTGCTGGGAATTAAACCTTTGACCTCTGAGGACTAAACAACTGCTCTTCTACTGAGCATTCCCTAGCTCTCTTTATTTTGAGATAGGGTCACTAAAAGTTGCTCAGAATGATCTTGAACTCACTGTCACCTAGGCCAACCTTGAACCTATGATCCTCCTACCTTAGCATCATTAGTAGCTGGGATTACAGGCCTGCCACACTGGGACTGACTTCTGCTTTCCTCTAAGTCCTGTGTTCTGATATGACACATAACACCTTTATAACCAGGGAAGGGAACTTCTAACTGTCCTTTTTCTCCAAGATTTCTAACCTTTTATACATGGCTGACTGAATAATATCTTTTGTTCTGAGTTATGGGGGATAGTTGTTATGAATGAGTTTTCCAGGAATATTCTCATAGGTTTCTTCATACTTTTGTTTTACAGATACCCTATTTTAGTCTTATGAAGATTTTAACGTCTGCCTCCCCAAATATGCATAGTATATCACAGTAAGTTTATAATCCTTATTAGAGCTACAAAGATAATCACTGCTAGTAAACTTCTGATTTTTAATAGGCTAGGCTAACAAAATGTTTAAGTAAAAGTCACAATAGTCTGCTTTACATGATCTCTGCCATTTCAAAAAATATTCATATAGTAAAACTTGAGTTCTCAGAATACAATGAACATAATATAGTCTTTTTCCGATATTGGCTGTCAAGGTCCTATTTGTTAAAATCACCTATTAATGTATTATTTAGCAAGATTAGAATTCTGTGTATGTTTTTGAATTATGGTGACCTTTGCAGATGCGAATTTGATTTCTAACAAGTTGGCTTTGTCTTTTCCACCATATAAATATGCATGTGTTTGAATTAGTTAAAAATGGAGTTGTGTGCGTTTCCACTCCCCAGGGTTCATCACAGGACACCAGCAATGTGCTGTTGTAGTCAGACTCAGAGTGGTGAGAAGTACAGCGATCCTTTTAAACTTGGCTGGAGAGACTTGAAAGGTCTGTATGAAGACATTAGAAAGGTAAGGCTTTTATCTTCCTGAAACCTGGTGACATTTTAGAATTAGAAGCCAACACACAATGCAGCCATTTCATGGTGACTCACACCTATAATCCCAGCACTTGGGAAGCTGAGACAAGAGGACGACTGCAAGGTCAAGTCTAGTTAAGGTGATATAGTAAGTTCCAAGCTAGGCTACGCTACCACATGTGACCCTTGCTCAAATAACAAACAAATGAAAAGGTAGCCTTGCCAGTGCCCACTCAGTTTGCATATATCATGTTTCATATGTTACCTTAGGAACAACTGTGTGAGCCAGATGGACAGTATGGGGGATGTAGTACATGTTACTGTACAGAAAGTAGTTATTGCAGAGTTGGAAAACTAAAGACAATAGGTACAGGAAGCATGTGCCTGCTCAGTTTCTAATTCTGAGTGCCATTGCTAAGCTGCTCCAACTATGACTTCCTTCTTTCAACTCACGTAAATATCATGTGGATTATATAACACTGCTCAGTGTGTGGATTAGATTATGGCAAGCCTATTCCTCTGGGCCTCTCATAATGTCACATGTCAAAACAAACCATGACCTTCACCCATTGCATAGCCTCTGTGTCTATAGGTTACTAACATGATGTGAATTGTGCAGTGAAAAACAAACTTAAATAGGGCCACAGATTATGGCTTAGTTGGAAAAATGTTTGCTGTGAAAGCATGGGGGTCTGGGTTTGATCCCCAAAACCATATTAAAACTTACTTTTGTTATAGTAATGGAGATTGGTGTGTACTTGGGGCTCACAGGCCAGCCAACCTATCCTTCTTGGTGAGCTCCAGGTCAGACTCTGTCTCCAAAATGGAAAAGTGAATGACACCCAAAGTTATCGTCTGGCATGCATGCACAAATTAAAAAATAAAAGTGAATAAAATCCTTCTCCAAAATGTTCATGTGACTCTTTGTCAACTTAGTGCCCCATTTAGAATTTACCATCTTTTCCCTGAAGAGTCTAGCCTAATGCCTCACAACAGACTAGCAGTGTCACAGAAGACTTTGCACATGCTAAGCAAGTGCTCTATCACCTAGTACTACCCAAGCTCTTGTGTGGTGCTTCGTTTTGAGACAGAGACTCCCTGGGTAGCCCAAGCTGGACTTGAACTAGTGATACTCTTGTTCTGCCCTCTGAATGCTAGGATTAAAGAAACATTCTACCACTGTCTTTCATATTCTGGTTTGTTTGTTTCCTTAGATTATTTTAAGGTAAGCTCTCACTATGCCACCTCTAGGCAGACTTTGAACTTCCTGTGTATCAAGATGGCCTTAGACTCATCCTCCTCCTGCCCCTGGAATGCTGGAATTATTAACCTGTGCCACCACACCCAGCCTGTCCTCATTTGCAGCAGGCCCATCCTAGTGCTGTATCAGCCTCCTTCCTTTCCACCACAGTGTTCTGAACCCTCTGTCTCCATCTTGCCCCTTTGCATTACCCCACTACTGCTGTGTCTTCCTTTGCAAATCACAGGAGCTTCCTCTTACTGAATGCGGTGAATGCTTGCTTCTTCCTCTGCCTTCACCCTTTTCACTACCATTTTCCTTCCTTGAAACTGTTCCTGTAGCTTCCATATTTTCCTGAGTCACCTAGTCTTTATTTCATCTACCCTAACCCCTTTAACTGTGCAACTGTGCTGTTGCTGGACTTCTTTATTCTATTCCACTTAAAAAGTATCTGTTTTTGTGCCAAGTACTGTGATTTGTTACTATAGCTCTAGAGTATATTTTGAGGTCATTGTTCTTGACTTGGGGTTGCTTTGACTATCTGAGGTCTTTTGTGCTTCTATATAAATTTGAAGTTATTTTTCTGTTTCTGTTTAAAATGTAATTAGAGAGCCAGTGAAATCATTCGGTGGCTTAGGGCACATGCAGCCAACCTTGGCAGCCGGAGTTGAATCCCCAGGAACTATTTGCTGGAAGGAGAAAACCAACTCCGACAGGTTGTGCTCTAGCCTTCATGGCAAGCATGTGTATGCTCAGTGATCATTAAATACATAAATAATTGTAATTAGAAATTTGAGCACAATGAGTTGAATCTATAGCTTTTCATAGTGTGCAGTGATTTTATTATCCGTGAGTGCACCTTCCGTTTTCTAATGTCTCTTTCATTGCTATAAAACTTTCACTCTTTTTTGCTGAGGTTTATTACTGTGCTGAAACTGCTTTATCATTTCTGAGTTTCCTAAGGGGTCTTGAGGGTCTTATATGATCATGTAGACTATATTTAGGGATAATTTGGCCTTTTCTTTTTCTGTTTGTATCCCTTGTCTTACTCATCTGCCTAAGTCTTCAAGAACTATATTTGAATAAGAGTGGGGAAAGTGAATAAATACTCTTTTCTGACTTTAGGAAAAGTGTTCTTTGAGTTTTTCCCCATTTAGACTAATGTTAGCAACTGTTTTGAGTTTGGTTTTTTGTAAATATTATTATGCTAAAGTATGTTCCTTCTATTCCTAATTTCTTCAGGGCTTTTAAAATATCCTATATTTTAAGTGTTTGTCTCAGTTAGGCATGTTGGAAGTTCCTACTTCCCGACACTTGGTAGGGAGAAGCAGGAAGATCTTGGATTTGAGGCTAAATTGTCTCCCCACCTCAATACTAAGTTTTCCACAGTTAAGTAAACCATGCCTTTTCTACATTTCTTCTGTGAACCTTGAAATGTCTTCTGCTAAATAAAGCCCAGACATACTTACTGATCTGCACTTCATCCCAGCTGCCTGTCCTCTTGTCTGTGGACTCCCCATCGAGGACACTCTGGATCTGCTTCATAGGCTCCCACACTTCACATTGTCTATCCTCTGCCTCCCAAGCTGCCTCCTCACCCTCTTTCCCTTCTTTGTCCTGTGGTCACTGGCTACCCATTGGAAAAGTGGCACTCTTTGCCCTCCTACTGATACCATACCACTTGGAGCAAAGCCACACATTCTTTTTGTGTTGAATTTCTCAATTGAAAGGAGTACACTAAAAACTGAAGTTTTGATGACAACAAAATTCCTGTCTGCATGTATTTAATGCCATGTTAACAAGAAGGAAACTGTCTTTCAGGAGCTGCACATCTCCACCAGAGAATTGAAGGACATGTCTGAATACTACTTCGATGGCAAAGGAAAAGCCTTTAGACCGATTATTGTGGTGCTAATGGCCCGAGCCTGTAATATTCATCATAATAACTCCCGGTCAGTTACTGTATTTCATGCATTTGTTGTTCTTTTTTATTGGAAAGTTGTCTTTCATAAGTTATTAATTACTCACTTAAGAAGCAGCATCTAAGACTTCACTAAACCATGTGTAGATTCTGACTTTGACTCACTAAGTAAGCATGCTTTTACAGACTTTTAGGAGTACCCAGTAGAAAACTTGAGTTGCAAATAAATATATTGGAAACATTAGAAAGCCAGTTATTTACATTAGAAAGTAAAGAATCCCAAGATGTGTAGCTGTTCATTTAACCATTATACAATATAGACAGTTAATCCAAAGCTTGTTCTAATGTTACACCATGCTATTATCATGGACATACCTTGGATTGAGTGCTTTCTTATGACCCTCATTGTGCAGAAGAGAAATGTTTAAAGAAAACATGACCAATGATCCTCAAATCTTGAGTATAGATAAAATTTTAAAACATCAAAACATATATATTTTAGCATTAAAGGAAATATTTTAAAAGTTTCCTATTGCTTTGCATGGCCAGATCTTTTTCTTATTCTCCTCTGTTCTTGTGTTTGATCATCCAAAGTGAGGCAAGCACTCCACCACTGAGCTGCAGCCCCCTTCATTGTGGAAGGTCTACCATATTGCCAAAATGTCTTTATAAAGATGTCAAGTGACCTGCTGGTAGAGACTCTAGTAGCCGTGTTCTGATGGACTAGATAGTACTTTTAAAGACCACCTCAAAGTTGTTACCACTAATTTTAATGATGCTTCTGTAGAAACGAGCATCAGATGTTGTTCCTTAGCAGATATTTCTCTGCCTAAAGTGCTCTGTAACTGTGCCAGTCAGCTCAACATGTCATGCCACGCTCAGAGTTGGCTTCCACAAAACTTGAGACTTTTAGGGGCCCACAGTATGTTCTGCACATGTAGTGAAACCTTTTAACCAACACTTAAGCCGCTTTCACTTGTGTGGCAAGCAGAACAGCAGAAGTGCTTCCTCTGGCCCAAACCGACATGTTTTTCTCAGTCTCGGCACTACTGCTGCCCTACCACTCTGTCGTCAGCAGCTCTGATACTTCCTATGCATTGTGGCTTCTAGCTGATGGATGCTCCCCTAGGTGATAGTAACCAGCAGTGTCTTTGCCAACTGTCTCTGGGAGCTGGAGAGATGCCTGAGCAATTAGGAGCACTAGTTGCAGAGGACCCCAGTTTGGTACTCAGCACCTGCATGGTGGCTCACAGCTGTTACTGTCCAGTTCCAGGGGATCTGACACCATTTCTGGCTTCTGCAGGTACTGTATGCACATGGCACAAATGTATACATGCAGGAAAAAACTTATACACAAAAATAGTATAATTTTAAAAAAATTTTTTTACTTAAAAATTTGCTTCTGAAGTGAAGGCTACTACTCTAGGGAAATCACTGATGAAATTCTTTTTTAAAAAAAGTAAGACAGTTTATTAATTTTAGATATAGTATGAGAAAAAACATTTTCTCTACTATCTAAAATCATTATTCCCTAGTAAGTGAGATGGCTTGGTGGGGGGATGTGCTCACCATCAGGCCTAATGGCTTGGTTCAATACCTAAGATCCACGCAGTAAATGGAGGAAGCTAATTCCCTTGGGTTGTCCTTTGACCTCCACATACTGTGGCATGTGGTCTCCCACTCCTACGTTAAATAAATAAAATTAATGTGTTGAAATATAAAGATTTTTAAAAAGCCATTATTCCCTGTAGTTGAAATTTTGATTATATTGAAACTTTATAAGGTGTTGATTGCAGAAAACACAGGGAATATAACACACAGTTTGGGGATATTTGAGCTGCACCTTCATTGTCTGATACCTGATAAAGAAAGCTTATGAAAGGCAGTATACAGGTAGCATTGGATATGTGGCCCTGACTCATAATTGTTACATGCATTGAAGTGATTCTGTACCCATTGGCATGCTTTTAACCTCCAACTTCTTTTCTCCAAAGTGTTTTACTAGCATATGTTGATTATATACACATAACAGTGAATTTCATTATCTTGTGTTCATCAGTTTAATATATATTTTGATCAAATCTACCACTCCCCCTGTCTCCCTAACTCCTGTCTCTTGTTCCCCAACTAACCCTTCTTCTACCTTCTTGGTTTTGCTTTTGGTGAGATGACCCAGTGAATATCATTATCAAACCTGCCAAGCAAGCACTAACTGACCATAAATCCTTAGAGAGGGATGGGGTCTCACTCTACTGTTTACCTCCATGACAGGATGGTGAGAGGCACATTCTTGTGCAGGTGCTCACAGCCACTGTAAATTCAAGAGTGCAGCCCTCCCATACTGATCCCCTCCTGGTAAACTCACATTCTTTCTACCCTTCCCAGGCTCTGATATAGATGTCCATGATGGTGGAGCTTTACCAGCCATTTGTTCTAATCACATTGACCAGTTAGTTACTGCTGGTCACAGCAAAAGAGGCTTTTCGGCCTGAGGCTGACAATAGTACTAGTCAGTGGGCATAAACAATTGTTTAGAAGATAACCTGACAGACCTATCATGTCCATTTAGCAAAGCAATAGTAGTTTTCCCCTCTGGTACCTATGACCTCCCCAACTGTCTTTTTGGATTTATAGTGCCAAGTGTGAATTCCCTCCTATGAAGTGGGCTTCAAATCTACTTAGACACCAGTTAGTAACATTTCCCACTAATATATGGGGATTATTGTATTGTACCTGCTTCTATGTTTAAAAATCATTATTTTTTTTAACCTAACAAAGAGGGGAAAGGGTCCCAGGGTAACCATTCATACTTAGTCATTGCATATGGAGAGTGTGGCCAGATTTCAAGAAAAAAAATAAAACCAAAAGCAGTACAAAACACTTGTTTCTCATGCTACTTTATCTGTCACCTCTTCCTGTACGTGGGAGGGTGTGGCAGCTGTGTCACAGCAGGAAGTAGGGACAGTACCAGAGTCCTAAGGAATGACTCAGTTTGCCGTGTTAAGGATTTTATCTTGACAGTAGTGTTAACTTATTGGTAGTCTATAAATTTTGGTCATTGTCCCACCTTTGGGCTGTATTCAGGGTAAGCAGTGGCCATGTTTTCCAGATATAAGCTAACATACATAAAAATATAATTGTATGGGGAAGTCAGCTAAAATTATATGTATTTTCATGTAGAGGTGTGTCACAGTGCCAAGTAATACACTAAGCAAGAATTGCAATTAAATCAGCAATGTAACCATTCAGGAAGGCACGTGTGTGTGTGTGTGTGTGTGTGTGTGTGTGTGTGTGTGTGTGTGTGTGTGTGTATACATAGTCTTTACAGTTTCAAACAGTTTTTGTGAGCTGGGGATATTGCTTAGTGGGAGAGTAATTGCCTAGCATTATATAAGGTTCTAGTTTTAAAACCCAGTTCTCAAAACAAGGATTTTTAAAAACTTTTTGAGGCTGTTTTCTGCCTGCTTCTGCCTCCTGAGTGCTAGGACTAAAGGCGTGGGCCACCGTGCCTGGGGATCAGGTTTTCTAAAACAGACTGGCCTCAAACTCATTATATTCTTTCTTTACTTCCCAAGTATTGGGCTTATATACATATGTCACCCAGTTCAACATGATTTCATGTCCTCAGATTGCAAATATTTAAATGCTGGCTTTTTGTTGAGTGCTCACCATTTCGTCCTTCCAATAAGAGCCCTATTTGTTGGCATAGCTTACAATAATAGAAATGGTGGCCAACTTGGGAATGCATAGCAACGGTCAAAGGCCTTAACAGTTGTTTACAGGTAAGTTCTACCACTGATTAGTCAAAAGTATGTATTTTGTTAGGCTGAAAGTCATTTGAGATAATATTCTTAGAAAAGTGTTTATATTTTAAAACTATAAAAACCCATTTTCCTATGTATTAACTCAGAAAACAGAGCCTAGTAAGTTTCCGTAGATAATATATAATATCTAACAGCAGGCCTAAGGATCTGCTCATAGATTCAGAACTAAATGAATGCTGCTGATTTTTCTCTTTCACCAATGCAGTGTCTTGTATTGATATTGGAGATCAAACCCAAGGCCTCTCAATGCCAGAAGCTTCTCTCCCTGTGAGCTGTGCTGTCTGCAGCCCCACTGCATTGGTTTTATGTGATGATTGTCTGTGCCTGCTGTTGCTTTTTCTTTACTTTTTCCTCCTTGAAAGAGCCTCCTGTAATCTGGAAATACTAGGAACTGCTATGTTTGGAATTGTGAAATTTAATATATGATATATATTATATATCGCAGAAATAAAATTATATAACTATATAATTTATATGATATATATTACATAATTATATTTAATATATAATAAGCAGTACCTTAAAATTGATGTTGGGGCTGGAAGCAGTTGGGAGGCTGAGACTGAGTTCTAAAGCTTTGGGGTAAGATGAGCCACCACAGCATCACACTTTAAAATCCCATTTAAAGCAAGATTAGAAGATGCTCACATACCTATGTATAGTGAGTACCTGTGTCATTTTCATCATGGTATTTGTCATGACTTTCTGCTGAGCCCAAGGAATTAAAATGAGCACTACTTGTGCAGATGTTAAATTAGGCCCTTAAAGGAAAGGTAATTTGTTATGAAAGACCTTTCCTCCCTTTAAAAGATACACCCCTATGATAAACATTTACTTAATACATGAATCAAGTGTTATGCTATAGAATCAAAAACTGTAATTAGTGTTGAAAGGAAAAATACCGGCTCAGGACCCCCAAGACTAAGTTCTTAGCACAAAGATTTATTTACCTCCTGAGGGACAGAGGACAGGGAATAAGAGACAAAGACAGGAGATAGAAGATCGGGGAGAAGGGAAAGGGAATGAGAGGGAAGAGAGGTATTTGTCCCAGAGGACAAAGGACTGTCTCTGGGTAGAGAGGAGGCAGACCTGGCACATAGGAAAATGGTGGTTTATAAAGGTGAAAGGGTAAACCTGTTCAGATAAGGTGTTTAATTTTAATTGGGCATGTTAAGTAGAGGGCTTTTGAACGCTGGACTTTGCTAGCTGGACCTTGGTAGTGAGCCTCAGGAGGAGGAAGTGGCCAAGTAAAGGAACAGACCTTGGAACTAACTTCAGGAACATAGTCTAATGGTTTTTTAGTAAGGCAGAGGGGAGAAGGACAAGGCCTGCCACAGCCATGTTTGGCATGCTTAGGATGGCTTGAGTCCTTTCAGATTTCTCTGGTTTGATTCATTGAAATTGAGTGTTTTACAGCTCCTATACATGGTGGTATAACAATGACTGGTTCACAGGAAGCCAGAAACCCGTGATGCACACCTGTAGTCCCAGCTTCTCGGGACTGAGGGGAGAAGACTGCTTAAGGAGTAGTCCCTATTCTGAAAAAAGGAAGTTGGGGCATTTCCTCTTTACTGTTAAATTAATATTAATATCGCTGTATCACCTTGTGAGGTTTTTTTTTTTTTAAGATGTATTTATTTTATGTATATGAGTACACTATCACTGTCTTCAGACACACCAGAGGAGGGCACCAGATCCCATTACAGATACTTGTGAGCCATTACATGGTTGCTGGGAATTGAACTCAGGACCTCTAGAAGAGCAGTGAGTTCTCTTAACTACTGAGCCATCTCTCCAGCCCCCTTCTTGAGAGTTCTTATCCTGTAATTTGTGAAGAAAAATGAATTTAGAGACCTGACAAAGTTAAATAGGACTTAAAAGAAAATTCATGTCATATTCATTTAATACAGTTTTTAAAACTTTGCACAGTGGCATTTGGTTCTTTAAGATATATTTTATTTTTAGTTAGAGAGGGAGAGACAGAGAGAGTACATGCGCACATGCATGGGACCTAGCATTTGATTCTTTAGGACATTTTCTACTGGGGCAGAAAAGAACATTTCTTTTTCTTGTAGAAGACCTGGATTCAATTCCCAGTCCTAACATGGCATCTTACGACCATCAATAACTCTAGTTTCAGGAATTTGATACCCTCTTCTGACCTTGAACACGTTCACATATGATACTAGGCATACATGCAAGCAAAGCACTATGTAAACAAACAAAAAATCTTTATACATTGCAAACCACTTTTATAAAATACATGTATTTGTGTGTGTGAAATGTGAGGGCACATGCATCCTAAGGTATGCGTGTGGAGGTCCATTGCAAGCGCCACTTCTCCTGTTCTATCTGTGGTTCCATGGATTGAAATCTGCTTGTCATAGCTGGGTCTTTAGGGTCTATATAACAGCCAACATTTTTATACAGTTTCTCTTAGAGAAATAAAATTCTTTATCCTAGATCCGATATCCAGTTTTCACAAGATGATTGCTGAGAAGGTTCTAGGCGGCGTCTGTTAAAAAGCATTGCTTTCTGTTAACTAGAGATATGCAAGCCAGCCAGCGCTCCATAGCCTTAGTTGCAGAAATGATCCACACTGCCACTCTGGTTCATGATGACGTTATTGACGATGCAAGTTCTCGAAGAGGAAAACATACAGTTAATAAAATCTGGGGTGAGCAAAAGGTATGATGATTTTTATTGTTACTTTGAAAAATCTTTCTTACTAAACCACATGCTTATGGGATTGAATTTGCTTTTCAGATTTGTAAATATACTTGGTTGAATGTGGTCTTTGAAATTCCAAAGAAGTGTTTGTGTTGTCTCTGTAAAGGTCTTGACAGCAAAAACAAACTCAGTGATTCTCCTTAGTCTCTGTTGTTTTTACTTGAATTTCTTCTAGTTATAATGGAAAGCATTTTCATGAGTATTTCTTGTGGAATCATGCATTTTTCTGTTGGACTCAGATTGCCTACATTGATTTGAACCCATAAGCATTTGTTAACTTGTTACATATTATAGAGTGTCAAAGAAAATAGAAACTACAAAACAAGAGAAATCTCAGAAATAGTGTTCTTCCATTAAAAGTTTACCTTAAAAAAGATCCTAATAAGATTTGCTATACATACAGGCGTATACACACACACATACATACACTCACACAAATGTTTTTATATTTGATATATAAAGAGATTTATTATTTTATGGCTGTGGGTATTTTGCCCTCATGCATATATATGCACACCATTTGCATGTCTGGTGCTCAAGGGCACCAGAAGAGGGCATTGGATCCCCTAATAGTGGGTTTACAGGGTTAGAAGCCACCATGTAGGTGCTGGGAATCAAACTGTGGTCCTCTGGAAGATCACCCAGTGCTCTTAACTGCTGAGCCATTTCTCTGGCCCCTGTATATTTATTTTAAAACTTATTTCCTTTTTTTTAGCATTGCTTGAAGAGAATATGTAAAATAGGTACTTTGGATTGAGGATTTATAAGTTATGGGTTGAAGAATGAAGTTGAACAAATGAAAAAGAGGACATGCAGGCCTTCCTTCTGTGAGCAGGCCTTCACCCACACATTGCCTCCATTGGCAGTCTTACATAGTTGAGAACAAACCAAAGTACATGAAGTGAATCTACCCTCTTACATTGTCCTTCACATAAAGCATATGGTTCCCTCCTGTTTTCATGTGCTAGCTATGCTTTAATTGGAATGAATTTTGCAAAATGGTGAGTAATTACTAAGCATATGCTAAATAACAGTATTCTAGATATTAGAGAAGAGATAAATGCTAAAATGGTTATTTTGAAAATTCTTTTACCTTTGGCAGGGCTCTGTTGTTATAACTCACGCTCAGCATATAAAAGGCTTGGACTCAACTACTGGCATCTGAGATAAGTGGTTGATCCCAGGACTCAGGAGGTAGAACAGAAAGATCAAGAGTTCAAAGTCTGCTTTGCCTACATAGCTAGTGGAAGACAGCTCAGCTTGCTTGCTTGCTTCCTTCCTTTTTTTTTTTTTTTTTTTTCTCTTTTTGAGACAGGTTTTCTCTGTGTAACCCTGGCTGTCCTGGAACTTGCCGTGCAGACCAGACAGGCCTTAAACTCAAAGAGATCATCTGCCTCCATCTTGGGAGTGCTGGGATTAAAGGTGTGTGCCACCACTTCTCTGTGGCAGCCTAGCTTTTTAAAACATAAAATCCTATGAGTAAAACATTCCATGAACTCTAGCATTTCCATGTAACAATGTAGTACTGATGCATATCTTTAATGTGCATGTATAGTGTATGATATAATTTCACTATATAATTTATAACTGATAATTTGTTTTGGGCACCTTAATATTTTGGGTTTCAAACCTAGGCTTTGTGTGTGCTGAGCAAGTGCTTAACTACTGAGATAGCTGTGAGCTTTTTATCTGTGATACTTTATTCTCCTTTTCCAGGCTGTTCTTGCTGGAGATTTAATTCTTTCTGCGGCGTCTATAGCTCTGGCACGGATTGGAAACACAGCGGTTGTATCTATGTTAGCCCAAGTAATTGAAGATTTGGTGCGTGGTAAGTCCATTCTGACTTTTCTTTTTTATTTACCAATTCTGATATTTAGCCAGGCAATAAAACCATAACTCAAGTAACCCTTCTCCTTCTTGATAGGTGAATTTCTTCAGCTAGGGTCGAAAGAAAATGAGAATGAAAGGTTCGCCCACTATCTTGAAAAGACCTTCAAGAAGACGGCCAGTCTGATAGCCAACAGTTGTAAAGCAGTATGTACGTTCTGTCTTTTTTCAAGTTGAAAAAAGCCCACACTTATTTCTTGGTGGAAACATTTAATTAGAGAACCTTAAAATAGCATCCTAAAATTCCAAACATCAAAGAGAAACTATTACATCCCAGACACTTTGTGATGTTCTCACTTTCGTTGTGTTCTTTTGGTATGGAAATAATGAACTTTTCTGTCATTTTTCCTCCCCCAAGAATCAATCAAAATATTTCCCAATCTAGGCTGGCAAGATAGCTTACCAGGGAAATCCTTGCCACAGAAGCCTGATGGTAGAACCCTGGGACCTAAGAGAGGTCAGAAGCAATTCCAGGAGCTGTGCTCTACCCTCTGCACACATGCCATGGCACATGTGTATCCATTCTCAAACATGTCACACAGTCATAGATAAAAAAATGAAATCAAGATATTTTTTCCCAATCAAATATATATATGTAATTCAAATATATGTAAAAATCAAATATATATAAAAGAGCAACTCTTTGTCATGGTTATCACACGATATTTTTGACATTTTACCTTTTAAAAGTTATGAAACACTGAATTATCACATAAATATTTACCTGGGAGAAAAATGTTTGACTATTAGATTGTACTAGTATTCTACATACTTGTTCATAAATAGTAGATCTAACCAATTTTATTATATCTCCTACATCTGAGCCATAATTTTCCGAGTATAAATTGAATAGTAACTTACTCTCATTCTCTCTGGTCCTCTTTACCTCCTCTCTATGCTGTGTTCTCTGCCTCTCAGCTTTATCCAAACATTTAAATCGCTGTCTTTAATCTGTGTATTAAAATGTGTGATAGTCATTGTTAGTTCACAGATAAGAAACAGTCTCTCTAAAAAACTATTCCTGTGAGAAGCTGTGCTTGATGGTATATACCTGTACTCTTAGCCTTGGAGGCAGAAACAAGAAGACTGTATACTCAAGGCCAACCAGGGCTACGTAGTGAGTTTTAGGCCACCATGAGCTATAGATGACATCCTGTCTCAAAAACAAAACATTGTTTATCTGAGCATGTCCCAAAGTAGCAGGTTTAGAGAAGAAACCTGGGCAAGCAATGGTCCTATGTAATAGTCCTATACAATCACAGCAACAAGAAAGAAGACATGTAAGGTTAGGTGTAAATTGTCTTGGAACACTCTTAGAAAGTTATACTAAAAGGGAGCCTTTTCCTAGCCCTTTAATAATAATGCCTCTATTTTGCCATGCTTCATGTAACATATACTTGTGGGCCAGAAAGAAAAAATGAGGACAACACTTCCTTCATAAAAAGATCTAATTGAAAGAGATGTGAATTGCATAGGACAGGCTGGCCATAGTCACAGCTCTTTGTCTTCCTGAAAAAGCTATTACATTTCCATTTGCGAGAAATTACAAGTGGACTGGTTTTTAAGAAGATATGAAATTATGACAGACCTCTTATAAATGGGCATCATAAAGCTGTTGCATTGATGCTTTATTATTAACTTTTGGTTGTCAAATCTTACAGAGTTTAACCTCAGAATGTTTGCTGCTCTTGAAGAGAACCTAAGTTCAGTTCCCAGCAGTTAAATTAGGCAGCTCACAATCACCTATAACTAAAAAATCTGACGCCCTCTTATGGAAGATCTGTCTTCCTAAACCAATGGAAGAACAAGCTTCTGTTATCCAAGTCTTGAGGCTGAGGCAAGAGGATTCCTGTGACTCCAGGGCTAGCTAAGGGGTGCAGGAAAGAAACTGCCAAAGCAGCTGCTCCATTATTCAGGGGAAGGTTTCTGTCCTGAATAAGAGAAGGAAAATAGCAAAGGTATTTGGAAGAGTTCAGAACAGAGAGAAAAAGAAGTAGTCTGGACTTTGAAATGTATAACAGGTACTTGTGATTAGAGACTCTAGGTGCCTGGAGTCCAGCATGGACTTTGACATGAAGTCACGGGTACATGTCAGTGG
Organism: Mastomys natalensis; assembly: GCA_021653895.1. Taxonomy (NCBI): domain Eukaryota; kingdom Metazoa; phylum Chordata; class Mammalia; order Rodentia; family Muridae; genus Mastomys; species Mastomys natalensis. The sequence goes on from JAJTUV010001797.1 coordinate 173,465, forward strand.
AGCTATGTCTTTTCTGCTGTCCCTTCTGCCAGAGGCAAGGGAAGTGACTCCCTTTGGGGAAGGAAAATCTTTTTCATAGGTTCCTGAGGGATACTAGACTTTTATCTAGCCACCAAAAATCTTACTATAATCCAGTGTTAGCTCATTTCTGATACATGAATTGCCTGAGACCTGACACATAGTTTAAAATAAAAGCCTATGTAAAAAAAAAAGGGGAACAATCCATCCTCAGGAACTACTAGTTATGTTAAGAGAAGTTCATTGATAGTTAAGAGAAATTCACAAGTTTGCTGCTGCAGTTTAGAAACACTAACAGCAGTGGAGATGCTTATCTCTAAAACACTACATGGGCATTCTCTAGGCACAAAGGAGCAGTTCTGCATAGGACAACGAACTAATTCACACAGTGATATAATCCTAGGGACCTGTGTCACCAGGGAAAGGCATCATTACTACTCTCTGCTTAAACAGCCAAAGATAATGTATGTGTAATGAGGAGCTCCTGTTTTTCAGAGATTATCAAGTAAACAGGGCCTCAACAGGTGAGGTGCATGCTACAGCCTGATAACCTGAGTTCAGTCCCTAGGACCCAAGTGGTGGAAAACCATATACAGAGACACATGTACACATAAGTAAATGCATAATAAATGCAATAAAAAGTAAGCAAGTAACCAGTAGACATGTATTTTAATGTGGCTCAATTCTGATTAAAAATGAAATGGTCTAGGACTGAGATTGAAACTTAGTGGTAGAACATAGCCTAGCATGCAGAAATTCCTAGGTTCATTCTCTAGTATTACCATCCTCTGCCCCCAAGAAAACTCCAGATTTTCTTTTTAGAAACCTAATCACAAAAGAACACACATGGTATGCACTCACTGATAAGTGGATATTAGCCCAAAACTCACAATACCCAAGATACAACTCATAGACCATGTGAAACTCATGAAGAAGGAAGGTCAAAGTGTGGGTGCTTGAGTCCTTCTTAGAAGGAGTAACAAAATACTCATGGGACCAAATATGGAGACAAAGTGTGAGACAAAAACTGAAGGAGGGGTGGTCTGGAGACTACTCCACCTGGGTATCCATCTCATGTGCAGTCACCAAAGGTAGACGCTGATGTGGATGTCTGGAAGTACATGCTGACAGGAGCCTGATATAGCTGTGTCCTTAGAGTTCTGCAAGAGTCTGACATATACAGAGGCAGATGCTCACAGCTAACCATAGAACTGATCAAGGGGTTCCCAATGGAGAAGTTAGAGAGAAGGCTGAAGGATCTGAAGGGGTTTGCAGCCCCATGGGGAGAGCAACAATACCAACCAACCAGAACTCCAAGGGTCTAAACCACCAGTCTGGGAGCACATAGGGAGGGACCCATGGCTCCAGCTGTATATGTAGGGGAGGATGGCCTTGTCGGACATAGATGGGAGAGGAAGTCCTTGGTCCCATGAAGGCTGGATTCCCCAGTGTGGGGGAATTCGAGGTTGGGGGGGGGGGAATGAGTGGGTGGGTGGGTGGGGGTACACTCTCATAGAAGCAGGAGGAGGGGGGATGGGATAGGGGGTTTCTGGGTGGGGTGGAAATGGGGAAAGGGGATAACATCTGAAATGTAAATAATCTAAAAAAAAAGAAAGAGACAGAAGGTAAAGTGGAAAAAAAAATGAAAGAAGTGTTCTGTGCTGACCACAAGGAGGTGTGCTTGCAGTGTTCCAGAGCTGCCTATAAGATAACAGCAAAATCTCAGTGCGAACGCTCTGAATACAATCTCTATTTAAGTGGCCATGGATGGAAATACTCCAGAGGTGTTAGGTATTTAAAATGTCTATTTTTATATGCTCTTGGTATTTAAGATGCAGACATATGACCAAAGACATTCATTCAAAGGAAATTAGACATGCCAAAGATGGGAGGTAAGAATTTGGAGATAAAGATCATTACAGACCTAATGGGATTCCATAATGCTTTGAGAATTTAAAGGAAACTTATCAGACCTTTCTTCAGTCTACTAAAGATACTATTTTTCTCAAACCATACCTTTCCACCAATTTTATATCTATATTCTATGTTTTTAGCCAAAAGAATATTAAAATCTACAGAGAGGGCTGGCTAGAGAAATTGCTTTGAGGCTTTAAATGATATTAAAATAGGATTGATGTTGTTTGCTGTTTATTTGTGTAGTCATGCCAAATGCACTCTGTAGCTGACAATTAAAACCATGATTTGTTCCCCAGGAAATCTGGTGGGAATTAGATAGCAACAACAAAGCCCACCCCTCCCTTTTCGTATACGCTGCCATTCTCCCATCTGGTTCACCCAGCACATCGGTCTTAGTGCTTTGGGTTCTTCCTGTTTCATTTCGCATAAGTAAGATACATACATATTATTTCCTACTCTTTATAACCTGTAATAAATTAGTAGACTACTTAGTGTTTCTTCTGGCTGCCTACTTACACTATATTCTGGATGATTTCATGTTGTTTATAGATTCTTCACTTTAAAAACAGCTGGATAGAGTGAAGTGTGTGGTGGTGCACATCTTTTTTTTTTTAATCCCAGCACTCAGGAAACAGGAAAGTAGATCTCGAAGTTTGAGACACACTTGGTCTACATAGCAATTTCCAGGCCAGCCAGGACTATATATTGAGTCCCAAAAGAAAAACAACCACAAAAACAAGAAAACTCTGCATTTGTACAGTATCTGTTGTGTAGCCATAGCATATTACAGAGTTACAAGCCACATTACCATGCCTGTGTGTGTGTCGTGGTGCTTGCTTTCAGTATGAAGAGAGTCAATTATATGTGTAGTTTTGTTAAGCACCATCAGATGTCCTTCCATAAGGCCATGTGCATCACTGTCAGCAGTTCCTGAGTGTGGCTTCCTCTCTCCCTGGGGCTTCACTAGCAGAAATTACACTAGATTTTTCCATATCTGACAATCCAGAATTACACCTGCCACTTCTTGAATGAAGCCAAACATCATTCAGATTATTGATGGCTATTTGGGGCTTTGATCCGTTTTTATTATTATTATTTGGGGAAGTTCCGGCCACAGCACTTGTGTGGAGGTCAGCAGCTTTGTAGAGTTGGTTCTCTCATTCTTCCACATTTATGTGGCTTCTTAGGATTTGAGCCCATGGGCAGAGTACTTATAATTAATGGCTGTTTCCTCTCTCTCTCCCTCCCTTCCCCCTTCTCTTTCTCTTTCTTTTTCTGTATTTATATTTGACACATTTATACTGCATATTTGTAGGGGGCTTGTATTTTGTTTGAGGCAAAATTTTGTCCTGTATCCCAAGCTGGTTTACAACCAGTGATCTTCCTGCTCCGGCCTCTGGATTGCTGAGATTACTGTGTTCAAGATCACATTCCAGATCTTTGTGATATAATGTTGTGCATGTTTCTCTCTGGTTGTTCACTCTATTTATAATGGAATATACTCAAAGTCTCTACAATAATTTGTAATCTTTTTATTATTTTTTATGTGTATGGATTTTTTGTCTGCCTGTGTGTCTGTATACTATGTGCATGCAGTTCCCACTGAGGTCAGAACAGGGTGTCAGATATCCTGGGACTGGAGTTAAAGGTGGTTGTGGGCCAATATGTAGGTGTTGGAATTGAATCCAGGTCCTCTGGAAGAACAGGCCAGTGATCTTAACCACTGAACCATCTGTCCAGCCCCTGTAATAACTTTTGTTTGTTTTGTTTTGAGACAGGGTTTCACTATGAGGCCCTGGCATCTGGAATTCTCTGTTTGATGAGCCTAGCCCATGAATTCATAAAAATACTCCTGCCTCTACCTCCCAAGTGCTGGATGAAGGATGTTCACCACCATGCCTTCTACACTGTTTTAAACAAATAAGACCATAACATGTAAAATTTGTCCATCAGAAAATACCTCTAATGTATGGTAATGTGAGTATACATTCCAAAGATAAGAGATCCTGGGTAAACTTTGCCCCTCCAGTGCAATCAGTACCTCTCAGTCTTTCTGAGATGAAATCTGTGGGAATGTGGTGTTAGGTATGGTCCTCAAAGCACTGGGGCACAGCCCAGCCTAACTGTGGCATTTGCTTCAGGCAGAACAATGAGTCAAGCTCCTCTTTCTTTGGTTTTATCATCTTTCATATTCTACCCACTTCCAGGAAGATATTAGGCATCTCTCTGGTGCTGAGTTCAAGCAGTGTCATACATCTTGCCTTCTTCCCATTTTGTGCAGTGTGCCACACTGAATCTGATTTTATACTTTTGACTGTTGTTTTCTGTTCCCTAACTTTAATGAAGGGAATCAGGACTCTTTAGAGTAGTCATCAAGCTGAACAGATATTTTGACTCCTCAAAGCTTAAGTAATTCATAGTGCTAGTTTTATGTACCACAAATGCTAATTCATTGACTTTATAAAAATAAGACATTTTCTATTTTTATTTTTTGAAAGAAAGCTTCTAATTCTGGCTTCTATATCTGTCTTTATGTTGAAAAACTAGCAATCTCACGACTGGAGATTGCTTCATTATCAGTTATTTCTGCTTAGGGGGATGGAAATAATTTTGTTCTCAGTTTAGTATATCCAACTGCCTGAAACTTGCCTTTCTCGGATGGATATCTTGACTTCTTTTCTACATTGACTTCCATGTGGCCTCACAAAGTACTTGCAAAGAATAGCCCTTCCTGGGCTGCTGTGGATCACAGATCTTTGCTTTTGAAAACAGTGAAGAGCTTTGCCACTCAAGTAAGTGGCTGTCTGACCTTTTGGTGTGTGCAGCTTAGCCCTGCTCTGCCAGCATGACAGCTGCATATGTTATTACGTCATCAGGAAGCACTCCCAGGGCTGAGTGGGGCTGAGTGCTAGAGCACTTCTCATCATCATGCACAAAGCCGTGGGTTTGATCCTCAACACCACCAAAGAAAATAACAGTGAGCAGTGATATGGCTAGCAGATCCTGCCTGCCTCCTGTTCCTGGATGTAGTGAAAAACAGAAGGGGGATTCTGTTGTTTCTGACTCAACTGTTTAGCCTCCTCTAGCTTCAACTCTGCAGTCTTCCTGCCTCACCTCTTGAATGCCTAGATGACAGGTATGCATGTCCATATCCAGCTAAATCGGAGGATCAGTTTCCTTTTTCCTTCCCTCTTCCCATGCTTCCTTTTTATTCTGCCTGTTGTGCCTAAGTCCAAACCAATAGGCTAGGTAAATGGTTCACTACTGAACTATATCCACAGCACCAAAGTCCTTAATGGCAAGTTTCTGCTTTTTAATGACCTAAGAGTTTAGTTCCTCCACTTTACAGGTGGGGAAACTGAAACACAGAAGGACCAGGCAGCAGATCAGGGTCACTGATAGTTGTTAGTCATATCTCCAATCCCACAGGCTTCTGGAGAGCTTGTCCCACCTAGCCATGCTGCTGTCCAGGGGAAATGCAGTCTCCAATAGAGAACCAAAGAAGTAGGCGGGTGCTTATTTATCACCAGTGACCTATTTCATCTGGCTTCCTTACTGAACATCAACAGAGACTTTGCTTTCCAATTGTACAGAATGTCTCCCCAGTTCTCCTCTTGTTCTTTCCCAGTCTTTGATTTCTGAAAATGTGGCTGGGCCTGCTTAGCATGCTCAACAGTGCAGCAGGAAGTAGCTTCGTTGGATCAGTGTGGATTAGCATGCTCAGCACTAACCAGCTTGTGTTTGAGGTTTTGAGCTTTACAGGGCTTTGTAAGTCTTCCTTGTCTCCTCTTGGAAGGGTGGGAGTGCAAACAAACAGTCCTAATACAGTTAAGTTACTTCTGATGAGAGAGGGGTGGAAACAGTGTGTCTCGGGAAGATCCTTCTCATAATGAAAACCAGACTAAGACTTGAGGCTGTTAACAGTCATAGCAAGAAACAACTGCATTCAGAGAAAATGTGATCACCAAGCTGAGCTACAGATGAGGAGGAGCTTGGCAGTGTGTTATGTTGGATGAGAGTTCACCCCTGAAAGGAGGGTTCTCCTCAGAGGTCATCAAGCCAGCAATTGCACCGAGTGCTAGAAGCCAGTGTTTTACACAATGGGATCTATTTCGCATACCAGAAAGCTTTGCTTACATTATTATCAGAATTTAGTCTTGTGGCTCTTGGCCCAAAAGACTGATTATCTTGTTTGAAAGAACAGGAGAAAGAAAGCTAGATTCTCTAAAATTTAAGAAAATGGTACTGCAAGGTAAGACTTCCTGTATAAGCTGCCAGCCTGAAACGAATCCCTGGAGTCCGTGTAAGATGAAGAAAAGTATTGCCAGAGTGCACTCCTGCATACTCACAAATATTAATACAAATGTAAGAAAATGGGCTACAGCTGGAGCTGAATGGTAGAGTGCCTGCTTAGCTTGTCAAAGACCCTGGACTCTAGTCTCAGAACTGCACAAAACCAAAATATCCCTTTGTTTTGTTGTTATTTGTTTTATTTTATTTTGTTTTCAAGTGGGGTCTCTTATGTGTAGCCTTGGCTGTCTTGAAACTCTCTCTGAAGACTAGTCTGACCTCAAACTCACAGAGGTCCCCGTGGCTCTGCTTCCTGATTAAAGATATGTGCCACCACCGCCTGGCCAAGAAAACAGCACTTTTGAATGTGTTGGGTTTCCTTTTAGTGCCAGCATCACCTGATTATCTGTAATGAAGGCTCAATGCTCTTAGGGAATGTAAGGCTCCCATGGTTGGCTGCCTGGTACCTGGATGCCACAACTTACCAGAATCTTCTTTTTCTTTCAGGTCTCTGTCCTGGGTTGCCCTGACCCAGTGGTGCATGAGATTGCCTATCAGTATGGGAAAAACGTTGGAATAGCTTTTCAGGTTGGTATGCTTGTTTGTGGGAATGATAACATATAGACACAGCTGCATTCTCCTCAGTGTAAAGTGTTCAAAGCAATGAAGACAACGGTAACTCAGTGGGTATACTCATCTTTCCTTTTGGCAGCTCATAGATGATGTATTGGATTTCACCTCATGTTCTGACCAGATGGGCAAGCCAACATCTGCAGACCTGAAGCTAGGAATAGCCACCGGCCCTGTCTTGTTTGCTTGCCAGCAGGTAGGTCTTACTCTCTTTGAAACATTGCTGAGGAGCCCTATGGAACCAATATCTCAAGTATATCTGGTAAAGTGAGATAAAAAACAGCTGGAGGCATTTAGATAAGGAACCACAGATTTGATCCTGGTTTGATAACTAAGATGTTAGGGTGGTAATTTCACTTCTATAAACCTTATCTGTGAAGTATAATCTCCTCAGTTGTTATGAGGGCTAATTGATATACTACTCATTATCTTGCAAATTAGAAAGTGCTGAGTGAATTTTATGTATTTTGGGTGTTGCAAGATTGACAATTACTACTTTTATGATTGGGTATGCCTCAAAGCCTCTTAAAGGTACAGGAAGTTCTAAAGGTGTCTAAGTCTGAGGAAGTCATAAGTTCTAGTTTAATGGAACTATTGACACCCCTAGAGAAGCCTTGATGCCTCAGCCATTGCTTCCAAATGTGGAGAAGTCAATGCACTAGAACCACATAGTTCCTTCCTTTTCCATATTGAGAGACTGTCAAGTAAGTAAAGCTGCTTTCATGTCCTCCTTAACATAAATGAGATGCTTCATAAGCATCAAAGATACTGCAGTGACTGTCAAAGCAGCCATTTCACAGCATCATCTGGACCCTGGCCATATGCTTTTGGCTGTGCCAGATGCTGCTTGGAATAAGTGGGCCATTAGCTGTATATCTGTATCTTTAAAACAAATTGTCGTCTGAGTGGCATTTAATTGGTTAGTTGGCAGTGTATTAAGATAGTCATCACCAGCCGGGCGGTGGTGGCGCACGCCTTTAATCCCAGCACTTGGGAGGCAGAGGCAGGCGGATTTCTGAGTTCGAGGCCAGCCTGGTCTACAGAGTGAGTTCCAGGACAGCCAGGGCTACACAGAGAAACCCTGTCTCGAAAAAAACAAAACAAAAAAAAAACCAAGATAGTCATCACCAACTACCTTTTGGGTCTAAAATTTTTAAGCTGATATCAGTCTTTTCGTAATTTTGCCTGTATTCTTTATTTAAAATGTAAGTCATAATTTCTCTAGGACTTAGTAGTTCCATTTTGATATTAAAACCAATGACATTCCTTTTGATTCATTTCTGATTCAAGAAACAGAAGAGATGATCTTTCATCTTCTGACCTAGTAGAACTACTGCAGGTAATTCAGCCTCAGGGAGGCTGAAGCCTGGGTGGCTGGACTGGGCACCATGGACAGTGCCTGTCAATTGAAAGGAGAGAGACTAGGAACAGAGGCGATGGGACACTTAGTAGAAACTTTTGACCTTGTTACCAGGCTCTATCATCTCAGATATCTGAGGTCAGGATAAGAAGAGAAAGATGTACAGCTCAGATGTAGTGACAAAGACCCAATACCCATGTGCTGATGCAGAGGGATCATCTGAGATTATAGACAGTCTGGGCTACATTAAAAACAAAAACGAAACAACAACAAAAAACATCTCAAAAATAAAAAACAAAACACAGGCATTCTATGAATGGTAGGTTTCTTCTCCCATGAGACTGAGACTTAACTCACTACCCCAATATTCAGGAAGATTTATATGTCAAGTTTAGAAAAATTAAGAAAACCTTTTGTACATTAAAGTAAGGAACATTTTCTGTTATGCCATAGCTACCTACCTACCTACACACACACACACACACACACACACACACACAACCACACACACACATACAGCATTCCTGAGCCATGTGTGTTTAAATGAAAGTATATCTGATGATAGAAAAATTAACCATTGGCCAGCATTTGTTGTACAATTACAGACCTGCATCATCTCTGTCATAGGTGAGCATACATGAATAAAGGAGAGCATGGTCCATGCGCCAAACCAGCTAGCTCAGCAAAGATCAGCCTTGAGTTTTTCCCTGATTTATTCTATAAAGAGTTTGGATTACTTTTAGAAGTCTCAACAATTATAAATACTTGTCATGAGCTCCATGAAACAAATGAAATAGACTGGCACTTTTTTTTTATTGTTTTATTGCATTCCTTATAAAGAAACAAATTTACTTTCCTGTACACAAAGAATTAATAGCTAATTTTGCATTCAGATATAATGGAACAAAGTGAGAACAGAAACTGAATGCACAGCTCTTATGATTAGCCTGCCATCATAAGATGGGAAACTGCAAGGATGTTGTATTTGTTTATATGAAGGTTATCCAAACTATGGTTTTATGTGTGTGTTACTGGGAAATCTCGGAGTCATGAGGCACCCAGTTACTCTAACCAGGCAGCACCTTCCCCTTTCTGCCTGGAAGGCCATGGGAAAAGATGCTGCAGGCATAGTGCAGCCTCAGAAAGGAGACACATGATGAAACTGAGCAGCAGTGCCTCTGGGCAGGACTCACTATGCCAAAAGCTAATCAATATATATTTATACTTAGTCAAGGTTGTATTTATAAATTGTTCTCAAAACCCTTTTTATGCATTATTTTGCTAAAAAAAAAAAAAAAAAAAAAAAAAGTTCATGGGGCTTAAAATAACTTTGGGTGAATCAAGCTCAAAAATAATGCAGGATTATACAGTATTTAGCTTTAATAAAAGTGTTGATTTTAGTTTATAAAGGATTCTTTCTTATATTGCCCTGATCTCACAATTCCACTTTGTAGTAGATAACTGTTTGTTTCTTTGAATGAAATTGATGCTCATGTCTGGCCAAAATGGAACATCTGGTAGATGGCACAGAAGGCAATTGAACATCTTTCCCAAGTCTTCTGAGACCAGCATTCATTTTACTATGCTTGAATTACTCCTTCAACTAACAGTGTATATAATGGTACCTAGGTAACTGGTATGCCCTAGCACCGGAGATACATCACAGTGTATCCACTATTGATGGCTAACATACCGTTTACAGAGTACTAGTGAGGTGTTTGTGAACCTTTCCTGGGGGATGTCTTGTCCACAGATCTGCCAGTGAACTGGTCCATCTATGTAACACTGAAGGTCTTACTCTCAGGCCTGAGGCCTTCCACAGACAGTCTCAGTCTCTCAAGAACAAAGATAATGGCCATGTCCACCAAACCCTGGCTTGGATTTTCCTTTTTAATGCTGCATGGTAAATGATCTTGACATTATAATTTGCTGGACTAAGAACTGGTTGACTGATTCTCCTATTTTTGATATTTTTGGGAAAGATTCCTTGGTGGCCAAGTTTAGAGATTTGAGGTGCGTCAGAAGGCCATGGCTTGGTGATAGAGATTTGCCTAACATGTGCATGACCCTGGGTCTGACGCAAAATGAGCACATATATCACACACACACACACACACACACACACACACACACACACACACACATCTTACTTTTATGTTTTCTGAAGAGGTCTCTGGTGATAGTATATTCTTGTATAAGTGTGTATATTGTCTTCAAGAGCAAACACTTGAGCTCCGTTGGTAGAGCAGTTGCCTAGCATGCTCAAGTCCCTGGAATCCATCACTAACACTTGGGAGGTAAAGGCTAGGAATTCAAAGTTATTGCCAGCTACATAGTGAGTTGAAGGTCATCCTGGGCTACATGAGATCGTGCCAAAAAAAAGGAATAAAAAATACAGACCACAACATTGTCAAGACCTTATTCACAAGTGCAAACCAAAGCCAGAGGCAGCAGTCTATAATTAAATTGTACACAGAATCTACTGGACAAGAAATGAAATGTGTTTATCCCAAACAAACAAATCTCCACTCTTTTTCTTTAAAATTACTTGCACATTAACTCAGTAACATCTACCTGAATCTGTTGTACTGTCTCAGGCTTTATGATTTTTCTCAAAATACAAACTTTTGCAAAAGTTTGAATGCACATTTCTCTACAGTGTGGTTATAATGTCTGACAGTTATTCTTGCTGTGTGTGGTGCCCAAAAAGGTAAAGAATTGATTAAAAATAGCTGTCCTCTTTTTCCTTGCTTAGACTTGCTGGCTCCCTTCTCTAAAGTTGATATTTAAATATGTAAATGTGGGAAAGTGATTAAGACATAGTTATATATCCTTCAGTTTAGAAAACAATGTTAGAAAATTGTTTGGCTTTCTATTTATTATGCATTTTTAATATTCATATTAAATCTTACAATGACATATGAAAATATTTGTGAAATACTCAGAAATAAAATAGAAGTGTTTTCCTTTTTGGGTGAGATTACAGTAGTTTCAAAGCTCTTTTTAAAAATTTTCCTTTCATCTGCTTGTTACTGATAAATCACTAGACCTAAATGTCAGGCTGTAGCTGTACATCCCACTGTCATCATCGGCCTCTGCACCAGATGCACAGGCTTATGCTAATTGTGACTACTTGGCGCCTTAGAATTACCCAGGTTTAGAGAACGAACCATCCCAGTGCACTGATCACCCTTGGAGTTTTGTGGACACATTTCAGAGTTAGAATCCGATTCCCTCACAGGCTATTTTCCTACTTGTAAAACAGCATGAATGAGCACAAAAAAAAAAAAAAAAAAAAAAATCTCACTGAAACTGGGGTGAGAACCATCTTGCTTCTCACTTCTTCCTCACATACACAGGGGTAGGAATGGGCTTTTAGAAGTTTGACTGATATTTGCATATTGAAATTTACATGGTGTTACTTCAAAGGAGGAATGTAGTCATGCTCACTGCAACTTAGTTTTCTTTAAAATGGTGCTTTCTTGGTGTTTTTAAGCATCAGAGAAACTACATAGTTGGCATATTTTATTTATCATACGTAACTCATGCTGAGAAAAGAAACGTTTATAAATCATACACAGGGAATTTTTTTACAAGACACCATCGCATCTGCTTTAAGATATAACCTAGAAATAAGCAGGTTGGGGAAAGGTATTTAAAAACTATAAGAAACCACCAAAATTATCTAATTGATTTAATTCATAAAAGACTAGTAACTAATGCAAACTAGTACTTAAGAACTAACCAGTTGTTGGTTCATTAAATTCTGTATGGATGCCAGGCAGTGGTGGCTCACACCTTTAATCCCAGCACTTGGGAGGCAGAGGCAGGCGGATTTCTGAGTTCGAGGCCAGCCTGGTCTACAGAATGAGTTCCAGGACAGCCAAGGCTACACAGGAGAAACCCTGTCTCAAAAAACAAACAAATCTGTATGGATGTTAGCTGTCTCTACAACTTTGTTCTCAAACATGTACTTTTCTAGAACACTGCTCCTCATTTGGTTAGGGTTTCTCTTCTCAATGTGCCCTAGTTGTTCTGCTGCAGATCCCATAGTCATTATTACAGGAAAATTCATTTCATCCTTCAGGCATAGTCCCAGGGAAACTGGCAACTGCATAGACATGGATATCTGTGACAAAACACATCCTACCTCTTACTCTATGGAACTGCAGACTGCTAGAAATTGGAAAGTTGAAACAGAAAAGAAGACTGAGATGAGGAAATTATTGAGCTGGGATGGTTGCTGGCAGAACCTGGTTTGGGTCTGGAAGTGATTTGTTATCCTGATTTGGTCCTAGTAAGAAATGAAGAGGATAAATGACATTTTCATCGTGACTAAGAGATTTGTAGTGTTTATGTGCACGTATGCACTGGAGACAGGATGAGTCAGTTCTCTCCTGCCATAGGTTCTGAGATCAAACTCGTCATCAGATCATGCAGCACTTAGACCAGACCAGCCATCTCTAGCCTGACTTTTTTCTTTTTTCTATCAGACTTTTTTATTTCTCTCTCTTATTTGTGCTACAATGAATTAGTTCTAGGACCCAGCATTAAACCTAGAAAAGCAAAAAGAAAATTTTTCCTCCCTTACAAAATCTTCAAGCCCATGAATTTTTGTTTCTTGTGCTAGGGATGGAACAAAGCTCTAACTATGCTGGGAAAATGCTCTAATGCTGAGCTGTGCCTCTGATCTTTTTTATAACTCAGTACACTGCTCCAGTTGGTATCTCTATCTCCTTTATTCCAAAGGAGGTGTGCATTAAAACATTTGGTGATCATAACAGTATAATCAGATTTGTTGGAAGTGGGATCGAGGCACTTAACACCCCTCCCCCATTCCCGTACAAATGCAGATTTCAGTGTGGACGAAACAATGTCTAATTCCTAAGGTCTTCCTAGACCACCAATACCAACATCACTTGGCAATTCATTAAACAGGCATTCTCAAGGCATTGCCTACTGAATCAGAACACTAGCAGCTCAGAGGACAGTACTTTGTCTTCCTGAAACTTACTCAATACTGGACTGCAAACAGAACAATTCGTTCTGTTTTGTTTAATATGTATGTGCCTGCTTGTCTGTTGTGTACTGCTTGTGTGCAGTGCCCTTGGAGGTCTGAGGAGGAAATTGCAGACGACTTATCTACCTGGGTGCTGAGAACCCAAAACAGATTCTCTGCAAGGGCACAAGTGTTCTTATCTATTGAGCCCCCATTTTTTTCTTTTGCTTATTTTCTATAGTTACAAACAAGTATTAAAATGCTTCATTGCTCCAGGAACAATAAAAAGATTTCCCTTCTTTATGGTTAGTTTCCAGAAATGAATGCTATGATAATGAGACGGTTCAGTTTGCAGGAGATGTGGACAGAGCACGGCAATATGTATTACAGGTAAGACTATTTTTAAAGGATGATTTTAAATTCTGTTTGTGCATATGCATGTGCCCAGCACCTAGTGACGGTTAAGAAGACAACTAGTAAGTGTAGGTTCCTTCCTACTGTGTATGTCCCAGGGATCAACTCAGTTTATCAAACTTGGCAAGCAGGCCTTACTCACTCAGAGTTAGGTACTTTGCTTATCCCCAAGGTAACATCATTTGTAAAAATACAAAAGGCAACAAAATTGACAGAGCCAAGTTAGTCAACCCTTACCTGATTTGACAATAACTAGGAAAACTCATTTAAAATACTTTTATATTTAATTGTGGTGCCTTTGTGCCCTTCTTGCAGTAGTTGGTTCTCTTCTTACACCATGTGGGTCCTGGAGATTTTTTTTTTAACTCATTCAGGCTTGGCAGCAAGCTCTTTTACCTGCTGAGCCATCTCAGGAGACACACACATACAGAGCCCAATTAATATAATTTCTCTTTGAAGTTATTCAGTAATCTTCATAGGCAGGCCAGGCTAAGTGAGACTTGTTAGATTGAAATGAGCTGTCCCATGTCCATGAATATCACTGTACTGTGCCTGGGACTGGCCCCATCCCTGTCCAAAGTTCACTTCCTATAGTTAGACGGTTACAGTAGCTTACTCATTAATGCCTTTCCTGCCTAAAGCAACTAGGTCATTAAAAATAACTTAAACATAGTGAACAAGCCAGAGTTTACTCTCTTCAGGACCTAGAGGCATGTTTTAAATGTGTTCCTATGTATCTTCAGAACTTTCTCCTAGATGCTAGAGGCTTTGTTTTCTTTAAAGAATTATTTCCAGAGCCAGTGAGTAAAGGAACTTGCTGCATGCAAAGCCTTTTGACCTGAGTCTGATTTCAGAGACTCACATGGTAGAAGGAGAAAGTCATCTCCTGCAAGTTATCCTCTAATATCCATCCACATGTGCCCTGCCATGCATACGCCCACACCCACATATTAAAACATAAACATAAATGGATTACTTTTTTTTAACTGGTCAGTTTCCAAATTCAATTATCTGGAGACCACAGGTTAAATAGAAGAGAGTGAGCAAACAAGAATTAGTAAGCAGATGGAGTCTAATATATATATTTAGTGTATAACACAGGAAAGAATTCTCAATAATCATGTTTCCTTCCAGTATTTTAGTGAGTGCTTGGCAGTGCTATAAAAACTCAAATGCAATATTCATCAGAGGGGCTCTAGCCTTAGAAATAATAGTGCAGCAGTCCTTTGGTATCACTGAGTGTTGAACTCCTCCTTCCATCTCAGAGATGAATGCGTGTTTAGATATTTAGAATATTGCTTTATACTTTATATTGTTTATAATACCTAGTTATGATTGCTTAGATACATAGAGAATGGTAAGAAAGATATACATGCTCAAGTTACGTCCAACATGGTTTCAGAAAGTGAAAGACTCAAGTGATCGGTGAGACTGAAGAGAGAAATTAATTGTAGTTCTCATAAATACTACACACTGTTCCTTTCAGAAACCACCCTTTGTGACACAGATGCACTTAGAAATCACAAATAAATTTGTCAAAGGGGTCTAAATTCTAGATCCTTATACATTCGATGGGGCTTCTAAATTATATTTCTTCATTAAGTATGTGTAGACAATTGAGGATTACTAAAGAGTTGGTTAAAACTTGCTGAGCAGAAGAAAATGTGAAAACTGAAAACTGTCAACAAGAGAATCTACAAAGATACTGAATTCTTATAAAGGGTTTTTTTTGTTTTGTTTTGTTTTGTTTTTTTGGTTTTTCGAGACAGAGTTTCTCTGTGTAGCCCTGGCTGTCCTGGAACTCACTCTGTAGACCAGGCTGGCCTCGAACTCAGAAATCCGCCTGCCTCTGCCTCCCAAGTGCTGGGATTAAAGGCGTGCGCCACCACCGCCCGGCCAAGATACTGAATTCTTAAAACAAGACCTTTTTAAAGCTCCCTTGTGTCAGGCACTTAACAGTTTTGCACATGTTAGCAAGGGCTCCAGCACCAAGCCTATTGATCTCTAGCCCATTATTCAACTCAACTAGAATAGGAAATAATTCTAAGAACTGACAAATGGGATCATATGTAAAAGCATTATCAACAGACAGCATACACAAGGAAAAAAAACTGCCAGCTAAAGACTATATATCTAACACCCCAAATATATAAAGAACTGCAAAAGTAAATACTAATTTAATTATTCACTAAAGAAATACAAATGGCCAGTAAGTGTCTGAAATATATTCAACATTCTTAACAATCGGGAAAATGCACATTAAAACTGAGATGCCATCCTAACCACCGTCAAAGTGGCTCTTATCAAGAAAACAAGTAATGGTCAATGCTGGTGAAGGTGCAGAGTAAAACGAACCCTTATGTATTGCTAAAGGGAATGTAAAGTCATATAGCCACTATGAAAGTGAGTGCACAGAAGAACCACATGACCCAGCTGTGGACTTTGGTCCGATGGACACTTAAGACAACATATAACCAGAGATACTTCCAGTCCATGTTTATTGTTCATCCTAGTTAAGAAATAGAACCTAGGTGTTCATGAGCTGGTGAATAAAGAAAACGTGACACATACGCACAATGGAATTTTATCAAGCCATAAAGAAATAGGAAATCAGCTGCAGAGGTAGCTTACTGTTCTTTAAGAGGACCTGTGTTTAATTCTCCACACCTTAAGTCTGGTGGCTCACAACTGCCTGTGTGAACCTTCTGAGTTCCAGGAGCTCAGACATCCTCATCTAGTCTACATGACACCTATACTCAATAGGTACATACCCACATACAGCCACCTACATAATATACATGTGTAGATCATAAAAGGAGATAAAAGATCTTAAGTGAGGGAGGAAAAGTTGATGCAATATATTTATATAAAAGCAGAAAGAGATAGATACCCTTGAGAAAGAGGACCAGTAACAAGTGGGGATTGGGAACAACAGCAGGAGGAATCAGGAAGAATAATGTGTGACTGTATGTATAAGCCATAATGTAACTTTTCAGGAAGACTATGTACAAAGTGCTCACCACAAAAGGCAAAGACACCAAAACTGGCTCTGTGCAATAAAAATACTGGATGCCAGAAGACAGTGGAGTAAGGCCTTCCAAATAAACATCCAAGTGAACACTTTAAACCTGAAATGATATCCCTGTGAGTTGAAGGCCAGCTTGATTGGCCAGCTTACTACACACACACACACACACACACACACACACACACACACACACACACACACACACACACACACACACACAAAGCTCTAGGCCAACCACTGTAGAGTGAACTGTCTCAAAAAGGAAATAAAGAAATGCTGGTTTTTCACAAACCCTTTGTGGTAAGTTATTTCCACAGGTACTTTAAGCAAGATGTGCTGAAATACCAAGGAGAAAAAACATGCTTCTACGCAAGGTGGCACAGAAAACTAAACTCTTACCATGTTTTGAGGAAAGCATTTCAACTGTATACTAAGAATATTGTAATCTAAATAACTGATTGAGAATCATGGAGAATATCAGAAAAATAAAAATGTTTTATTACTGCCCAGCTTCTAGAAAGAACCACCATTAGAAACATAGTTAGAGATGTAGCCATTTTTAACATTAGGGCAGAGTGGACAGAAGCAATGGAATCCTCATACAAGAGGAAACCAAAAGTTGATAGTGCTGGCAAAGGTAATCTGCAGAAGAATCTAAGACAATGAGATAACAATTAGATTAGGAAATGCTGCGGATGAGGTATGTGATTTCCGATAGGAAAGACAACAGGAGAAACTGGCATTTGCATCATAAGTCTTTTTGATTTTCATTTTAAAACAGGATTTTATATAGACAGAACTTTTAAAAACAATTCTTCAGTCGGGGGTAGGGGGAACAGAAAATAGCTGGGTGTGTGACAGAGTTGATTTCTTTGTGTGCTAACAGAACTAGTGTTTCCATGTGAGAAAAGGTGGGAAGGGAACTTCATTCAAGACATACATAGTCTGATTATTATCTGTGCAGCTCATCTGATCTCAAACTGTGTCAGTCTATTGTAGCAGCAGTCAGGAGCTGATGAGTGATCTGTCTGTTTTGTTGTCCCCTGTAGAGTGACGGCGTGCAGCAGACAACCTACCTCGCCCAGCAGTACTGCCACAAGGCAGTGAGAGAGATCAGGAAGCTGAGACCATCTACAGAAAGGGACGCCCTCATTCAGCTTTCAGAAAGTGTGCTCACAAGAGATAAATGACAATTCTTTCAGTTCTTTCTGGCAGCTATTTTACCAGACTGTGCCTAATGAATTTTGTGAAAAACTATTTGCTTCTTGAGCAGATAACCAAAAATCATTTAAAAAAATAATTTCAACCTTATTGATGGGCAATTTTTTTATTGGCAAAGTTTTTCAGAAAACTTTTTAAATGTAATTAAACCAGTGTCATTATAGTCCTATAAATTCTAATCGAGGTATCCTGATGGTTATATGTGGTATTGTTTACACTGTTAATGCCCACATGTAAAGCCATTACACAAATAAATAATCAACGTTAAAATTCAAGTGGTTTGTCTTTGTTTTACCATAGGATTAAAGGTCAGGAATTTTGAAGTCTGTACTATTTAAATCCACATTAGTTACATTTTAACAATATCCAAATTTTTCGTATAGGAGCATAGTTTATTATAAAAGACTGTAGATAAAATTTAGACAACAGGTTATTTACAAATGAAGAAAACATTCTGCTTCAAAAAGAAAAAGCATAATATAGCTATCTGATCGCTAATGACATAGTACTTCAAAAATAACAAAGGTAAAATATATATGGAATAGTTGATTTGATACGAACAATGGTCTTTAATTTTCAGAAATATTTTGCACTGCTCTCATCACTTACTGTGCTGTCATACATCTGTAACCCTCAATACATAGAAACCCACACTTGTGTGATCTACTTTAATATCCTAAGCAGTACAGTCTTATATACAAGAGAAGTATCCCTCGAACCCTCCCTTAAATCAAGGAGACACACAAAGTGCATGTGTTGCATTTAAGTTGCAATACAAACCTGCTTATTACCTGTTTACAGATTAATACATGGCCTAGTTTCTTTCCCAATTATTGTTAAAATTTTATGTTTCTAGTGCCAGGCAATGGATTAAATATGCCTGTCCACAAATGAACTGCATCCATCTTTACAATATGTAAAAGATTTTCCCTTCACTGAGTCAGTGTAAATTCAGTTTTATTAAAATCCAAAGGACAAGTGTGGTACTCCTTCAGATGTTACCCCCCGAACACCATGTGCTTACTCTGACACAATCTAGCTCCAAAATCTGCAAAATTCTGTCACATTGCTGTTTGGACACATTAAGATTAAGCTAAAAATTTTCAAGCTGATGCATTGAGAAAATAGAACCATAATTCTGCAATAAATCTTTTTGGGGGGTGGGGGTTGTGCATGCATATGCACAAGCACACATGATTAAAGCAAACCAGTAAAGGAGAGGACAAAATCCTTTGGTTCACTCATGTATTTATGAATGGAAAAATTTATAATGCAAATTTCACCCATTAAAAAACTTAGATACAAATTACAACATTACAGATAGTCTTTCATTTCACATGGAGAACTTAGAGACTCAAGTATGAGTACTCCAGATAATTGTTACACAAATTGGAAGCATCTTGAGTTGTTAAGTATATTTCAATACATAAAAATTTATGCATGCTTTAAACACTATTTTTTTTAAAAAAATGAGAATTGAAACCAAAAGTATGACCAGCACCAGCATTGAAGGTTTCTGGTTTTTTTCCTATTAGTCTGACACAATGTTAGTGCCATGCTGTACTGAGACATGTAATGGTGCATTCTGAACCATGATTTGTTAAACATAATAACCCACATCCCCAGAATTTTTAGGCTGGTCATAAACTTATCAAGGTGTGAGTACATACGCATAATCAATTATAGGCAGTCTGATATAAATTGCTCTTCAGCAATGTCTGAACTGCCTCCAAAATTTATGCTTACAGGTAGACATCCAAATATACCAATAAAACATGTCCTGAAAATATGGGCACATTTTAAACATTAAAACAATCCTGTTAACCATACAGTCCCACAGTATGACGGAGTAATAACCTACATGAAAAGAAAACAAAAGAAAAGCTAATCAGTATAGTGCATGATTGATTCAACATAGTTCCCAGGGAAGAGTCCAGTCACTCGATTGCAAACTCCTTCAAACCAGCCATCGTCATTCTTCTTTATGACATAGATGATTGCACCCTCTTTAAAGGACAGCTCATCATCCTTGTCTTTTGTATAATCATATATTGCAACAACTGTGGAGGAAACAAAGTATGACATGAGAATACTATCTCCAACATTTACCTGAATTTTAAAATGTAATGCCAATTAAATCTATAGTTTAGGAAAGCTAAGTATTTTTACTGAGTATTTATTTACTTATTTATTATTTTGGTTTTTCTAGACAGGGTTTCTCTATGTAAAAGCCTTTGCTGTCCTGTAGACCAGGCTGGCCTCAAACTCACAGAGACCCACCTGCCTCTGCCTCCCAGGTGCTAGGATTAAAAGCACAGCTGCAGCCTCCACCCAGATGGACTTAAGTTTTTTATCTGTATAAGTAAATGGTCAATCAAGTCCCTAAATAACTTACCCAACATTGTGTCATATTGTCAGGCCACACTGACAATATGATCACACGAAGGACGACACTGGGTTTTACTAAATCTCTTTAAGAAACATCTGAGGGCCAGTGAGATGACTCAGCTTAGAAACAAGTGTCAAGCCATGACGGCCTGAATTGGACCCTAGAGCCCTACATGGTAGAAGAGGCAGCTAACAGCTGTCTCTGATCTTCATGCACACAGCGGCATGAAGATGCCTTCCCCATAAAACAAATGAAGTTAATAGTAATTTTAAAATCTCTGAATTTAGATGGGTTTAGATTTGTTTTTGGTTTTCTGAGACAAGATCTCACTATTTAGCTCAGACTGGTCTCAGACTCTTGGTTTGCTTCAAGATCCCAAATGCTTGCATTACTGGCTTGCACTCCCAAAGAAGTCAGGGGTTTAGTATTTCTATTCATTCAGACAAATATCTGTGAAGTATCCAAACAAACTCCCATGTTACAAATGCATTATGACCACAGCCATTCAGTAAACCAGATAACAACTCAAGCTGTCTTAATTTGACCATACCACACATGTACTGGATAAATAAATCTATGTATTTAAAATCCCATGTTAATTGATGGGGATAAACTCACATTTTAGAATAGAAAAAAAATGTCTACTCACTTTAAAAGATGGCAAAAGTAAGGGAAACCCCCAGAACATGTGACAAAGCTCAAGATATGCTTCCTTTCTGGTTAACAATTCTGTCTTTCATTGTTGTAAAAAAGGAAAAACTGCTTACATGTATAATACTTTCTTAACTATTGATTTCTAAATTTAAATTGTCCTTTTATACCCATTTCTATAAGACAATTCTAAAATTACATGTAATTTTCTACTCTATGTGACTAATACATGAGTGATACTTTATTTACTTCATTTATTCTTAACAGTTTTTTCTTACGATTTTTTCAAGGATTTATGATGGTCCAGAATTATTTTTCCCCTAGAAAAGATGGTTTAGCCTCCTTAATAACTCTAAATTTGTGAAATATGGAAAAATTTGAAGTACTGATTGATTACCACCACTTATTAAACAGGCAGTCTTTTCTCATTCCAAAACACTGTAGTATGTGAATTCAACAAGCCATTTCCTTCAATTTTAGTTCTTAAATAAAATCACAGTATGGTGATTAAGCTCAATAGCTTATCAAAGCTTTAAAATACACCAAGAAATATAATTAAATACTATCAAAACTAACTAGCAAAAAGGATCAAGTGATTGCAAAAGATCAACAATTATTAAGAAAAGCCCTATAGATAATTTAACTTTGGTAATATTCTTGTTTCTAGAGTCAGAGGTGGTGAGATTCAGTGCTGTAGACTGACTTTATACTAACAAAGGCCCAAAGCATTCACATTTTTCAACAGAACAAAAACTACTTCGAGTTCTTAGTTCCTCTAATGCAAATGCTCTCAGAAAAGAACTAAAACACATCGTGTTTGTTTTCTAGGTTTCCTTTATAGGTGTAAGGGTCTCATCTCAGTGTACACACTCCCTC
Organism: Mastomys natalensis; assembly: GCA_021653895.1. Lineage (NCBI taxonomy): Eukaryota > Metazoa > Chordata > Mammalia > Rodentia > Muridae > Mastomys > Mastomys natalensis. Next base: position 195,258 of record JAJTUV010001797.1, read on the forward strand.
ATATAATTTCTCTCAACGCTACTTACCATTAATAATAATTTGATGTTGATTCTATTATCCAGGATCTAATCAAGATAAAGGGTCAAACTTTCCCTTTTATATGTACTGTGAAGGGTCTCTGGAATTTAAGTCTATTAATTTAAGACAGAGACCAGTATCACATCAGCATATATTAGGTTAAAGATACATTATCAATAAGAACGAGAACTTTTAAATAGTCATGTCATAAACTGATGAGCCAGGTTAAACAGGTTTCATTATCTTATCACAAAAGTGGTTATTAAAACTTTAAATGTGGTGGTGTGCCTACGCCAAGCGGTGGGCGTGCCTGCCAGCCCCTGCTTTTCCTCAGATTGTCTAAAGCCACAGGGAAAATGGTGGAAAATTCACCATCACCACTGCCAGAAAGAGCAATTTATGGCTTTGTTCTTTTTCTAAGCTCACAGTTGGTGTGGGCTTTCATTCCCGAATCTTGGTTAAACTTCTTAGGCTTAACTTACTGGCCTCAAAAATACCTCGCAGTTGCATTACTTGCCTACCTCCTTATCATGGTTGTAATTGGCTATGTGCTCTTATTTGGAGTCAGCATGATAAGTACGTCTCCACTTGACTCCATTCACAGATAACTATGCTAAATAACAACAGAGGGGAAAACTACCAAGGGGACAGCCATCCCAGCATTGAGAGATGGTCCCATTACTGAAGTAACAAAATGTTCTTCCTAGAAGCCAAAGAACTCAACATCTAAAATGAGCTGTGTATAAACATCCTAAAACCAAAAAATAAAAAAAAAATAAAAAATAAAAATAAAAACCTTTAAATGTAAGTGAACTGGCTTGACACAATCTAGAAACGTATCTGGGAGGAGGGAAAAAAATGTCTCAGTAAGATTGGCCTATAAAAATGCAGTGCATTTCTTGATTGATATGAGAGGCCTCAGCCCATCCTGGGTGGTAGTACTCCTGGGTCTTGGATACAATTTAAAAGAACAAAAACAAACAAACAACAAACCAGACTGATCAAGCTAAGAGAAGTATGCCAGTAAAGCAACGTTCTTCTCCAGCTCTAAGCTCCTGCCCTGACTTCCCTTACAAGCTGTATGAAATAAGACCTTTCTTCCCCAGGGTGATTTCAGGCATGTTTCACTATAGCAACACCATCCTTAAGTACCACAATAATCCTACTCAATCTTCTCTGCCCATGGCAGAAGGTTGAGAAAATTACTCCACATACCAGGCTATAAGAAATTTGCAATAATCCTCCTGCCTCTGCCTCCTGGGTGCTGTGATTTCAGGTATATGATTTCAAGTCATGCCCAGCTTAATCCTGCTAAATATTAACTAGATTTACACTAAAAAAAAAAAAAAAATCAACAAATAATAGCTCAATGGCAAATCTAACCCATTGCCATTCATTCTTTAGATTTACATATTTTACATTTTATTTTCGGTGATAAGTGATTTGTCTGCATATCTGTATCTGAACCACATGCATGCCTGGTGCCAGACATCAAACACAAGTGGTCATCAGACCTCCTAGAACTGTAGTTATAGATGGGTGTGAGTCTGCATGTAGGTGCTAGAAACTGAACCTGTAAGAAATGCCCTTAACTCTAAACCATCTCTCCAGCTCACCACTACCAAATTTTGTAAATAAAGTTTTACTGAACACAACTACATCTACTCATATATATTAATGCACAACTTTGAGCCACAAACCCATTGAGTCAATATAGCCAGCAAAATCTAAACTATACCCAGCCTTGGCCTGTGGGGGTGGGAAGGATACAAAAGGAGGAGGAAGGCTGGGCAGTGGTGGCACACCCTTTAATCCCAGGCATTGGGAGGCAGAGGCAGGAGGATTTCTGAGTTCGAGGCCAGCCTGGTCTACAGAGTGAGTTCCAGGACAGCTAGGGCTACACAGAGAAACCCTGTCTGGGGGTGGGGGGGAAGGTAAAGAGGGGGTGCAAAGTAAGATATAGGGGTAGAGCGAATGTTTAAAATCATCACTAAAATCACATAAATAACTGCCTCAGTAAGTAATTTAGCTCAGTTTTGTGCCTTAAATGTTCGATCTATAAAACACAGGCAAGCAAGTTAATCTGAAGCTAGAAGCATACATGGTTTGACAAGATGCATCTAAAAATTTAAATTGGAAGTATAAAGAAACAGACTTTCTTTCATACTCCTGAAAAAGAGTATTCACAGAAGGGTTACAATCTTGACTGATATAACAGTTCCAGGTAAGAAACACTTGGCTGAGACATTTTTCAAACAGTAATAAAACTCTGTAATTAGGTTATTGTACATCAATCCATGAGAACAGGACCTCACCTTTCTCAATATAGTTCTTGGGAGCCCATGCAGGGTCCCCATCCGCATATGGGTCACTATACTGAACTACTGCAGCTTCCTCATCTTCATAGTCCACAGGAGGAGGTGGAGGAGGAGGCGGAGAGTCATCAAACATGGGGATGTCATCTGGTGGAGGGGGTGGTGGTGGGGTTGGGCTATCAGCAACTAAAAAAATTCAGACAAGTAATTAGTCTAATAGAAAATGTTTAAGTTAACAGAATTTAACAATTCTAACTCATATAGCATGCATTATATAAAACATGCAGTGATTAGAAGTAAAAGCTGGGTGTGTTAAAGTTTATACTACTTTTAAGCACAATTTTGCAACAATAAAATGAGATAAAATAAGAATATAAATACTACATTAATGAATGTCAGAGGTTAGGATACAGTATCTACTTTCATTAGAATTACAGGAGTAAAGAAGTTTCTTTATCCTAAGTCTCAGGTAAAAACAAATGCTCCCTTAGGCCTTGTTGCCTGAGGGGACTCTGTCATGGAATACCACTAAGTATCAGAAGGGAGGTCTGACGGGTTTTGCTGTATATGGTCATGCCTACAATTTGGCTTTTAGTAGTTTTAGTGCCCTAGAAACTGCATCTCAAATGGACATATCTTTTATTTATTGTTTTAATAAAGAGTAAAACCAAGTTGGTTATATCATGTTTAATTTTTGTGTAAGGTTTTGTTTGTTTGTTTTCTATTTTTACTTAAGTTTAAACAAACAAAAATAATTCCAAATGAGAAGACTGCATTAAGTTATATTCATAGTCAGAATTTAATGTAGAAAGAAAACTAAGATTTTGTATTATGGCTAATAAAACAATGCATGAGATGACACCAGATCCTAAAGATCAAATTTCTAACTTAAAACAATTAAGATTTAAACATAAAATACTGAAGATGGCAGTAATTTTAAAAGAAATAAAAATAAACAAACAAAAATGAATCACACTTGAGATTCTAGACGGCTGGGTATGTGTCACGTGCCTTAAAGAACGGAAGGTATTAACAGGAAAACGGGCAGTGGGACTAGAACTGTACTTATTTGGCCACCAGTGCTGCTGGGGTTAAAACATTCAAAGCTAACACAACTAATGCTCAAACTTCTACTCCACAAATTCCTTTAAAAGTTGGGGGGGGGGGGGGAATCAGGGAAGGTAGTGCATGCCTTTATTTCCAGCACTTGGTTAGGAGGCAGTAGCTTGGGGATCTCTGTGAGTTCAGGGCAAGCCTGGTCTACACAGCTAATTCTAGGCCATCCACGGCTACACAAAGAGAACCTGGTCTTTCTAGTGAGAGAGAAGAAAGACGGGAAGGAAAGGTTCTTTTATTAACTGATGTGGGTTTTACAGGTTATTGTTCCTGACTGAGGGCAGTATGTTGGGATCTAAGCAAGCAGAGAAACAGCCCTGCTCCATTACTCCTTCAATTCTGTGCTTTCTACTTTTATCCTTGAGATGATCAAGACAGTAAAAAATAAATTCTACTTGATGATGCTCACTCACAGCAATCTAACAGGTCTGCAGCTGGACTGTCTACCACATGCGCTGATCCACTAAACATCTGCCTATACCTATACCTCCTCCATAAAGCTTTGTATGTGGAGGAAGAGTAGCTATGAACCCAGCCTAACATCAAACAGGCCCACACACACCCTAAATTGGCTTAATATGTGTATTACATGCTTATCTGATTCCCTGAACAGCTGTCACTCATTTCTATAACGTACTAGTTGAAGAGTTCCATTCAACTGCCATTAAGTATACACTGGCTTATCTTCAATTTTATGGCAAAAGTCTGATCAAACCAACTTTCTGCTCTAGTACTTTACCTAACACTATGCATATTTAGTCCAAAAGCCTTTCTGATGTTAAATAATAAAAGGCTTGAGTCATTAGGGGCTCATATCTTCAACCAGACTGGGTTACCGCTACATGCATTTCTTGTCACTTCCTCTGAGTACCAGAACACTGGCATTTAAAAAGCACATAAAATTTGTACACTGATAAAATATTTAAAGTGCTGATAAACAATTTCTTAATTTCAACTCGCTTAGAAAAACTTGAAAATAAACTTGGAATCTCAGTGGTGTATTACTCAACATGGTGTTGTGTGGTAATAAGAACAGACATCGTTGTCAAGGTATCTCTTTGGGAATAATGTGTAAGAAAACTGGGTTTTGTTTTTTTCCCGTTATAAGTTAGCCAATGATCTATAGGTCCACAAAGTTGATGTCCAATGATTATTAAACTTATTTCCTAGAATTCTTCATGGGAGCAGTTTAAAAAGATGAACTGGTATTATCTTCCACCTCTGATAGGTTTAGTTTCTATACTGTATTAGCATCAAGAAACAGCAATTCACTGGGAATGATAAGCCCTGCCATCCCAGCACTCAAGAGGCTGAGGCGGAAGGCACTCTAATGCAAGGCCAGATCAGTGACACAGGAGATCTGCTCCAAACCCAGGGGCTAAGAATGTCATTCATTTAATTCAGTCTTAGAGCAACTTACCTAGCATGGACAAGGCTCTGGATATTGCTCAGAACATCAAAAATGGGGAAGGGAGCAGCAGTGACTAGCAACGTACCCTTAGCATTTTTAACACCTAAGATTCATTTAATTTTAAATACTGGAACACAGGATTTTCAAACTGAAGTTAATAGTAAGAAGATTTGCAATCAGAAATTTCAAAACTCTAAATCTACATTTGCAATAAGCTCCTTATACATCTCATGAAGAGACTGCCTTAAACTTTTTGTTTGTATTCTTACCAGAACCTACGATGTAACACTGAATAACAATATTTGATTGGTGGAAGGCAGGGACTGAGAGAAGCATTTTAAGAGTCAGCAAAAGCTGATATAAAATTTGCAACAAAGTTACTTTCCTAAAGGATGGGCTGCTTAAATAGTAGTTCATTACTCAACAATTCTAAAATGTATTTATAGAAAGATTCCAAATCTGGACATGTAGAATCTTCTATAATCTCAAAGGCTATCAGTAATAATACCATCTACTTAAATTAAGTATACCTATTAAAAAATATAAGTTAATTAATCTAGTCTTCATTAAGATAAAACTTTAAGAAGATTGACAGATTTACATTTGGGACATGACCTCACAGAGGCAGATATCACCTTCCTTGCCAGTCCTTCAGATGGACAACATCCATTTGATTCACTTATTCTTGGAGATGTGTGGTTTTTAATATTTATTTTTAAGTACATGAGTGTTTTGCCTACATGTATACCGTGAGTGCAGAGCCCACAGCACTGGACTCTCTGAACTGGAATCAGACTGTTGTGAGCTGCCACACGGGTGCTGGGAACTAAACTCAAGTCCCCTTCAGGAGGAACAAATGTGCTTAACCACTGAGCCATCTCTCCAGCCTCATACAGATTAGAATCTACAATCACTCTTTAATTTTTTTTTACATTTATTTATCTTCTGAATATATGGAAATCAGAGAACAACTTATAGGAGTTCAGTTCTCTCCTTCTACCATGTGGGATCTAGGGATGAATTCAGTTCATTATGCTTTACCAACTGAGCCATTTCACGGCTCTTTCTAAAATTTGTGCTATTAAAGGAAGAGGTAGGGCCACTGTCTTAATTTCCTAATAAATGTACAGTGTGATTCTATTTTGACAAATCTCTTACTAGTACACATTTTTGCTGTTGTTTTGGCTTGTATATTTGTCTAAAGACAGGGTCTCACTATAGAACCCAGAGTATCCTCCAACACACGAAGATCTCAATCTACCTCAACCTCCCAAGCGTTTAGGATTACAGGCATGCACAGTACACATTTTTGCTGTTGTTTTGGCTTGTATATTTGTCTAAAGACAGGGTCTCACTATAGAACCCAGAGTATCCTCCAACACACGAAGATCTCAATCTACCTCAACCTCCCAAGCGTTTAGGATTACAGGCATGCACCACCATACCCAGTTGCAAAGTGTTTTCTAATTGTCCCAGTAACCATTAAGGATTTCAATATAATTTGCATTCTTGTGCTTACTCTTTGCTTTAAAATAGACAATAGATCTCATACCTTAGATCATCTAATACTTAAAAAAAAAAAAAAAAACTGCGTTTTGGAAATTGATATGGGTCAGTAATCATGCAGACAAGAGAAGAGATCAGAAGCCCGTGCTCTTCAGTTTCAGTAACACATTCTGTACCTATTCTTCAAGGTAAGATTAGCTTCTCAATAAGAAGAAAAATGGTGACTCATCAGCCATGCATGCTAGAGGAGACAGCCTCTAATCTCTGACAGCTGGGTTTCCAGACTTACTGTTTTCCTGCACCTGGCCACGAAGCCTGTGAGAGGTATCTGTGGAGTCAACTGAGGCATGGGGGGAGGAGGAGGGGCAATAGAAACTGGCAGCAAGACACAGTATGGGGAGTAAAACAGATAAAGAAAAGGAAACAAACAAAAAGCAGAAGTCAGTTACAAGGACCACAAACATAAATAAGTATGCCAAGAACAGTTGCAAATGAAAACAAACAAAACAAAAAACAAACAAACAAACCCTGCTACCCTCTTCAAGTTCTTGTCCCCACAGAACCTAAGGCCACACTGTGCTCAGCCACAAGGGTAAGTGCATAAAATAACAAATACACTAACTTTTAACCTAGCATTACATTATTTGGGGAACTTTTTTTGTTGAGCCTGCCAACAAACTGTTTTGCTTTAAGTCTATAAACTAACAGACTTGTCTAGCTTTAGGGTAAAGCTGTAAATTTAAAACCCAAATAATGATTAACAGCTGTTGATTACATGTATAAATATGTAGATATATCAATACATTAATCATGAGTTTAGTTTCCTTTAAAGAAAGTGCTTACATATCTAAATTTACATACTTCTCTGGCATATACTCTTTATTACAAAGTAAGATTTGTTACTTTTTAAGTTGCCAGCTTTATTTGTAAGAAATCAGCCCTAAACTTACTAAGGGACAAGAACGTTCCATGTACCTACTATTAATTATTCAGTTTCTGAGGGGAAGTTATCAAATAGGGTCTTTTTATGGATACCGAAGAAGGAAATTTAATCTCTAATCAGTCAAAATGTACAATTATTTGCACTATATAAATTTCTGATTAATATAATATACAGGCTGGCTTGAAGCATCTGTAACCTTTTTCAGGCAATACTTTATGTGAAATTGGTATTAAATGTTCATATGACTAACAAATATATGAAAGACTGACACAAACTAGAAGCAAAGATATGTTTACTTTGTCTCACTTTAACAAGACAGTAAGTAATTGCTGAAGATGACATCAAACAAGTCAGTGGGTTTAAGTGGAAAGATTCGGCTTCCCAGTGGTCACCAGTAAGTGATGTTATATTAACCAAGAAAAACAACATTATTGGTCCCTAAGATCATTTCATCAAACTTTATCATTTTAATCCAAGGTACAAATTTGTTGGTAAGCATAAAAATGTGATAGACGTTCCAAGTTAAAAATTAGAGAAATATATATGCGCTGAGATTTCATACAGATCTAAAAACAGCATTCAGTTTACTAGCAGAAACTGGTCTTTCATTCTGTTACAGAGAAGACTTGTGAAAGGGTTAGAGGGTATTGATTTTAAAACAAACAAAAAAGCCTCCCATTAGTCAAAATAATTTCAAGAAAGAGCCCTTAGTGACTAATCATGCTCGTTAGTTGTGGGGGAAGAGACAGCAGATGTACTATGAAGACGCTCATCACCAGCACGTGTACTGAGAGGAAGCAGCACATCACGGTACTAAACACAGCCATGGAGCAGTGAACTGCACCAGCAGCTCATACTGAAGGAGAAATGGATAAAACAAAATATGCTTTACACTGGAGGCTAAGTTTCCTTTCCAGTTTCAAAAAGAATACTGATATTAAATAAGGAAGTACCCCACAAACATGTGTGAAACTAGACAAGTGTAGATTGGTAAAATAAAAACCCTACTTGCAGAATAAATTAAAAGACAAAGTGGGGGGAGGGGAGATAATGAGCGTAAAGATGGGATCGTAAAAAGCAGACTATGAAAAGGAAGTTCATGACACTAGTGGGATAAACAACTAATTTGTCTTGATTGTATATGCCTTTAATTCTAGGCTTCAGGAGGCAGACGCAGGTAGATCTCTGCATTCAAAGCCAGCCCGAACTCCATAGTGAGTTCCAGAATGACCTATCTCCAAAAAAACAGAACAACAAAAACCTAAACAAACGACTGAGTTATAGGATATTTCAGACACTGAGGCTACCACTCAATATCAACAAGACATCAAGGGGAGTGTGAAGTAAAATATCAGGCAACAGTTTAATATTTCATAGCAGCCTGAATAAAAATTCTGGTCTGGAAAAAAAATTGTATAAATCTGAGGTTCTCTGTAAATATAGACATTTGAGACAAAGTGGTTTTCAATTTGCTACAACCCAGTTAACTCTGTAACTCAAAATTTAAAACAAAAGATCAACAGTCTCTACTTAAGTTAGGCATAATGGTGCTTGCCTATGAACCCAAAAAGCAGGAGGGCTGCAAGTTCAAGGCCAGTATGACTTACCTATTCCAGTTAGGGCTACAAAGTAAGACCTTGTCTTTTTTTAAAAAAAAAAAAAAACTACCAAACCAACAAACAAACCCAAAAATATACATGTAATATGACTATAAATAAAAGAACAAAGCAAATTCCCATGTAAATACAGAGCAGTCATCATTATTTTTATAGAACATTCAGTTCTACAAACACGTAAAAAGAAGCTGTCATAGAAAAACCTGTCAGCCACACCCAGTAACTTCATGACAAGAACAAATACAGGACAACAGGCTTATTTCAAGCTGTTTCCCTTCTGGATTTAGCGTCTTAACATGGAAAGTAAAGTCAATGATTATCCTCAGATATTCAAACCTTTCCTTTCTACATCTATTTTCTATAAAAGTTTTTAAACACTGGCTGTAATTAATACTGAGATGTGTATTTTGAAGTAAACAGAAGAAAATAAAAAGAAAATCCCTCCCACCTGTTAGAATTATTCAGACAGAGAAAGTAAGCAGGCATTGTAAATGTTTTCATTAGAAAGCATTTCAAAAGAGGTCACAACCTTAGAAGTGATAGCCAGCAATTTCTTTTCATTAAATTTTTTTAAAAAATTCTTTGACTGTGTTTGTGTCTTTGTACCATTACTGAACCATCAAAATCATGCCAATAAAATTTAAGATTGTTTTGTTCTCTAGTTCAAATTATACCATAGTAATACTAATAGCACATTAAAGTATTTGTTGAATTTTGGTAAATTAAGTATATTCAAGTAAACCTTGGAGAATAAATAAGCAGTTATGTTTAAGATGTAACTCAAGGATTAACATTCTAAAGCAAAAACAAGCATGAAATGGCATAGTTTAAATTGTTGTCTATCACAGTCAAGAATAACAGTTTCAAACAATTTCCTTAAAAGGAGCTCCACTATTGCTGTATGCCTGCAAACACAAGCTTACTTGAATTTTGAGAATAAAGTGGGCCTCCATTAACATGAGGCTGAGCAGAGAATTGGGCAGTCACAGAGGGAGTTCGTCTATATCCACCAGAAGATGTCGAAGAAGTGGTAGAGTTGTGTCGAGAAATCTGCCTGGTCATTGTGCCATACTGGGAACCAGGAGCTGCACCAGGGGCTGCAGAAAAGCATTAGTCAAAGGCAACCAAGAAAGCATTACAAACACCCGAAATAGCAGGACAGAGGGGAGGGGGTTCTTACTGCTTTGTAACACCCAGACACAAAATAAAAAGGAAGATGAAAATCAAATTATCTCCACTTGTAAAGTTTATAAACAAGAGGACAGCTAGTGTGAAGAGCTACAAAAGTGACCACTGAGCATTATTAATCCTTTGCAATAAGCATAGTCCCAATGCTATTTTGCTAACGCTACATGTAATCTACATGTGCATTTCAGAATGTTACTAGACAATGTACAAGAACAACTATTCAGACCATTTACATTGTATTGGTGTGATAAGGAACCCAGGGATAATTTACAATATATGATAAGGAATATGTGTGTAAATTATCTGCAAGCACTACTCCATTTTATTACAGAACTTGAGTATCTAAGGATTTTGTATCTATTGGAGGTGGGGTGTCCAAGAAGGACAACTGTATAGAGCTGTTGTATATACACTGGCTCCAACAAAATGAGTACCACATACAGTCTGAGTAAGGCAACAGCCGTTAGCTGTGGGTCATTCAGAACTGCTTCATAAACAACCTCTCCACAGTCAAGTTTCAGAATTTGATTCAAAATTCCATCTGGCTAAAAAGCTCAGGTTAAGTAATAAAGTAAACAACAAAATTTAAACTGCTAAGTATTTTTTTCTGATTTTTTAACTGTTATTAATTACTATTATTAATTATTTAGGTTTTATTTAGGTACTAGTCTTAACACTCCTGAGAATATCACTCCCTATGAATGAACACTGCTAAATATAGTTCCTGAACTTCCCTAGGATAACTGTTCTTAAGCTTCAGCACTGATGAAAATCTCCCCTTGCACTTGGGAGGCAGAGGCAGGCGGATTTCTGAGTTCGAGGCCAGCCTGGTCACAGAGTGAGTTCCAGGACAGTCCAGGGCTACACAGAGAAACCCTGTCTCGAAAAACCAAAAAAGAAGAAAGAAAATATCCCTTGAGAGCTCGTTGGAAAGAAAATTTTGGGTCTCATCTTCAGAGATTTTAATAGAGTGAGTCTAGTGCAGGGTCTGAGAACTGAGGTGTCTACCTAGCCCCTCCATGGTGGTGAGTGATTTGGGACTACTGCTCTGAAAGACAGTGCCCTAAGGACACGGTTAGGAAACGCTTTTTCTTTAAGTACACTCTTAAAAATTAAAAATTCGGTGTCCCTGGAGTGGGTTACACCAATATGAAATGCCATATTCAAACTCAAACTGACACAGCTTTAAGATAAATTTATACATAAGTACACAAAGAGCCTTCTTCACAGAGCCTCTAGGAAAAAAAATTCTGACAGGATGAGAATGAAAAGACAAATAATAGCTTTGACCTTACAAACCTAAGCAGAGACTTTTCTGGGAACCAGTGTTCTGAGAACTAGTACTCTGATGTTAGTATCTAAGACTGGCACTGATAACCAGAGCAGATCTGCTTTCCCTTGACTAGTAAGCAACAGAGGTTTTGGTAAAGGGAGCATAAAACAGCATACCAGCAGTGTAGCATCCAGGTCCGCATCAAGGCAGACACACAGAGCCATCTGTCAACATTTTTACTTATCCAGTGAACATAACAATAACATCTCACTGTGGCCTCAACAATCGTCTTCCAGCTATTAAGTAGGCTGAGAGCATTTCATTTTCACAGACTTTCTTTCAGTGATTTCTACATCCACGGGGTTTTATACTATCTCCTTCCCTCTCCTTTTCCTCAGTATATATAAATGTTTTGAAAAAAATGTAAAAATATTTTCAGTTTAATTTTACCTAAACTAATTCTCATAAGAGACACCTCATTATTTACTACCCTAAATATTGTGTACTTCTAAACTGAGCATAGATTTGAGGGGCGGGGGGAATTGAGATAGGGTTTCTCTCTGTGTAACATCAACCAGAGATCTGCCTGCCTCTGCCTCCTGAATGCTGGGATTAAAGGCGTGTGCCACCACCGGCTAGCCTGAATCTAGAATTCTTTATATTAGCATTCAGTCTAGTCCTTCCTAGCCTGAAGACAATTTGAATGCATCCTATTGATAAAGTTATTTCATAGCATTGTCAGCTATCTTAAAACCTAGGCTGCATCAAAAATTTTCAAAGATAATCAAAGATCATCACAGCAGCCACCACACTCTATATTTCCTTTCCATGTTCCACTTCCTGTCTCCACTTTCACCTCTGACTGCTAGTTTTCATCAATCTAAATAAATTACAAATAAAGATCCCATTAATTTGGTTATAAATCATACATAGGACCATGTTGTATTGTAGTAAAAGTCTTCTCCATGTTCTTATAGTGTTGAGTTCAAAGGTCCTTCACCAGAAGAAATTAGTAATAATTAGATTTAATTCTTTATCTTTTAGTGGCACCATCTATAATTCAGTAACTGTTAACAACTTGTAATCTTTCAGCTACAGGAATTTATTGCAGATATGTAAAACTGTATTTAATGGTTCCCCAACACCTATAGAGTCTCATCAACAACACTCACTGGGAGAAGCAGGGCTCCAGGAAGCTGGACACAATGTTTTCTAGCAAAATAGTTTATGATTCAGGTCAGAGTGTAAGAAAACAGAACTAAAATTCCCAAACTGGCAGAGAAATACCACGTATTGGAAGACAAAAAAAAAAAAGAAAGGAACATCTTATAATCTATATATAAAGCATGTGTTTATAACCAGATCATTTTCCTTCAACAATACATTTGAAAAGCTATTTTCCTCCAATTTTTTTTCATTATGATTACCTTTCAAACGTGTTTTTTAATATACACATTTCATTTCTGGACAGCTTGGGCTACATAGAAATAACCTATCTCAAAAAAAGTCTACATTTCACTGACTAAATTCCAAAGGGTTAACTGAATGTTCTCCCAGAATACCTTAAATTTACATACTTTCTAAAAATGTAAAATAAATTTTCCTAATTTAAATCTCATCTTACAGCCTCCACATTTCACTAAAATAGGGGCTGAATATCATCCATAAATAGGAAGGCACAAAGGTTTAGCAATACTGACCTTCTGAATGAAATATCATGTGATATGGCTTGCTTTTGAAATAATAAAAATCATAAACTATTACAAAGACAAGATTTACTAAAACAAAATGGCCAAAACTGACTTAACAAAAGTCATTTCTCTGTACCACACAGCTTGTAAAACCCCAATTTTGTAAAAATTAATCTAAAAAATGTATTTGCCTTTATTATAGCAATAGCCACAATGTAATGACTAATGTTGTTCAATATGCATAGAGTGTTTTAGCCTCCATAATAAAGCTAACAAACCACCAACTACCGTACCTGGGCCCGCAGTGGGCGGCGAGGGGGTGGGCACAGCAATGGGAATGCCAATGCTGCTGCTCCCGCTGTTCTCTCGGCTTCCACTTCCTCCACTACTTCCACTGCAAAGAAGAAAAGCATTGGAAAACCATTTTTACAGACTCATTTTTAAAAACTTAATCATATACTGGGACTACTAAACACTCATTAACTGGGTTAACCTTTACCCTATTATTTAAAATGGTTCTTGTGTTACACTGTTCTTTTAGAACTCTAAAACAAGTACCTAGCACAGTATTCAAACCCTACCTGGCCTTTATTCTCAGCACTCTGAAGGCAGATACAGGTGGATCTTTTGTGTGTCCAAGGCCAGCCAGGGCTACATGAGACCTTGTCTTAAAATAGTAATGATAGTTTTAAGAAATGTCTTCAGCAGTGAAATCTCAGCGCACAGTGAGTTACAAATGTCTATTTCAAGCCTGCTGTGATTAACAGTAAACAGCCTGTTGTGGTAGCACACTGCACTTTCAGCACTGGCTAAATCTAGAGCTTTTTGAGTCTGAAACTACCTGGGGTATAGAATGGGGCTCGTTTCCCCTCTGTGATAGTTTGTATATGCTCAGTCCAGGGAGTGGCATTATTAGAAGGTGTGGCCCTGTTCGAGTAGGTGTGTCACTGTGGGTGTGGGATTTAAGACCCTCATTCTAGCTGCCTGGAAGTCAGTCTTCTGCTAGCAGCCTTCAGATGAAGATGGAGAACTCTCAGCTCTTCCTGCACCATGCCTGCCTGGATGCTGCCATGTTCCTGCCTTGATGATAATGGACTGAACCTCTGAACCTGTAAGCCAGCCCCAATTAAATGTTGTACTTTATAAGACTTGTACTGACCATGGGGTCTGTTCACAGTAGTAAAACCCTAACTACGACAACTTCCTTCTTCCTCAGAAAGGAACAGTGAACCATACCTCAAAAAACTCTATAGTAGAACATGAGAAAACAGACTCAAGAGTTAGTGCAACAGGTAATAATAAAAGAAAGTACAAAACAATGGGGTGGGGGTGGGAGGGTAATCCTTGATTGAAAACCAGAACATCCCGGAAAAACAATGTCTCCCTATCTCAAGGAAAAGTAAAGGGGGCATGGTGGCACACAAGTGTAATCCCTGCATTTAGGAGGCAGATAAAGGCATATGACAACTTCTAGGTCAGTCTAACAAAGCCATGTTTCCAAAACAGAAACAAGCTGGGCACAGGGGTGCACACCTTTAAACCCAGCACTGGGAAAGCAGAGGCAGGAGGGTCCCTATGAATTTGAAGTATGGTCTATAAAGCCAAGTTCAAGACCAGCCAGGGCTACATAGTGAGATCTTCCCTCAAAAGCAAACCAACAAACAAATATAAAATATATAAAAACAAATTGAAGATCGGTGATAAGAAATTTTCTGGAAAATGGGTGTGGTGCTTTGAATAAGAATGGCCCCCATACACTCATATATTTGAATGCTTGGTCATCAGGAAACAGCACTACTTGAAAAGGATTAGTAGGTATAGCCTTGTTGGAGTATGTAACTGAGACTAGATCCCTGAGGTTTCAAAAGCCTCTTCCAGCTGGCTGTGGATCTAGCTGTAGAACTCTCTACCATGTCCTGCCTGCATGCTGCCATGCTTCCTGCCCTAATGATAATGAACTAAACCTCTGAAACTTTAAGCATGCACCAATTAAATGTTTTCTTTTATAAAAGTTACTTTGATCATGGTGTCTCTTCACAGTAATAAAACAGTAACTAAGACAATGAGCAAAACAACAGAAGACAGTTTAAAGGTAGTTAGGTTTCCCTGCTACTGAGAAACTCTATTCAACTCCCTCCAAGCCAAGTCCTTAAAACCTGAGAGGAATTGCTGTCTAGCATACTTGCCCCTCACTATGCTGCAAGGCTAGTTTCAAATTCCTGATCTCAAAGGATCCTCCAGCTACAGCCTTCCAAGTATATGCCACAGTGCCTAGCTTACACTGTATTTTAAAAGCAATATTGTTTGCTGGATATGCCCACAAAACTCAGTAAGGCCAAGATTTACAGTGCCTGAGTAAATTTTTTTATTTTATTCTCCAATGATTAATTTGTTCCTTGACTATTTGCATCTATTGTATTGCTAGTTCCTCAACCTAGAACTGACCTTAATACTTGCATGTAATTAAAATGGTATAAAAGCAAAAAGGAAGAGGGGGAATGAGATGGGGGTTTCTAGGGAGGGGAAATGGGGAAAGGAAAAGGCATCTGAAATGTAAATAAAATATCCAATTAAAATATTCTATCAGCAAAAAAAAAAAGAAAAAAAAGATCTGTTAGAACAAACTGGCTTAAATATGAAATCATCAACTCATTCAAGTTAGGAAATCTATCTCAGCTGTATGTCAGACTTAGGAATATTTGTACACTTTAAGATCTTCTGTAATTATTGACTTCAGTGCTTTTTATCTAAAATAGGCACAAGAGGTATCGAATTATACTGTGTGGGCTAAAACTAGACAACAGTCCAATTTTTGCCTATGAGTTAACATTTTTTTTAACAGTGAAAACTCAAAAGAGGATGGTACTTTGCAAAACATTAAAATTATATGAAATTCAAATTTTAGTACCATAAGTATAATTTACTAGACCATCCATACCTATGTTCACTCATTTACTATTATCTATGGCTGTCATGGTGCTAAATTTGCAACAATGATTAAATAATTCCAAAATCTTGACATAATGACATTCTAGAAATAAATAGATGTTAGTATTTCAACACAATAAACTTCTGGAAAAAAATAAAACAACAAAATTATGTCTTACTTGTTTTTAGCTTGTATTTAACACAGTCATGCTAAATAACTAGTGGTTGAATAAGATTGCTATTACTACCTCCACTATGAGAAGAAACATTTTGCCCCTGTATTTCAGCAAAACCAAATATAAAAAGCTGGGTGCTTCAGCACTGAGCAACTGCCTTCTCAAGAACTGCTAACACAACCTCATTTATCAACTCAGTTCTGAAATCATCTTCAGAAACAAGCAGAGTGTTCTTCCTCTGACTTCTTAGAATTCAATATGCTATGTAACTCTACAGCGCTTAGCCCTTTGTCTAAGACCATTTAAGGGTATTTTTCCTGTGCCCTTTTTAATGAGCAGGAGTTCCTGGTAAATGAACCCAGAAGTTTCATTCATACTAAGAATATATCCTACCACTGAGTTATACAAACCTTAGCCCTACCTTACAACATTTAAAGATATGTTTAAAAAGCATTCTTTCTTGTCTTGGGTCAGGAGGATGGGGATGGTGACAGAACTGGGTTACTACTAACACACTTTGTTCCAAAATGTCAGAAGAATATCTTATATGCAAATTTAGGAGAGCAAACAATTTTAAGCTTTATTTGGTTTTTCGTTTGGGTTGTTTTTGAGATAAGGTCTCATATATCCCAGGCTGGCCTCAAATTCACAAAGTAGCTAAGGATAACCCTGAACTTCAGATCCTCCTTCCTCCATCTCCCAAGTGCTATAATTAATTACAGATGTGCACCATCATGCCTGGTTTGTATAGTGCTGGGGAATCAAACCCAGAGCTTCCTGTTTGTTAAGGCAAGAACTATGACAACTTCTACATCTTCAGCCTCTAAAAAGCACTTTTTAGTTGTAATCCCAACATTTACTTGTATCTCTGTCAAAAAGAAGAAACATAATCTGCTTATAATATACACAAATGAAAAAAGAAAAAAACCCAAAAGAAAAACTGAAATTTGATGGGATCAGAAACATAAGAATGATGCTCTTGCCCTTTACATTTACCATTAGCATTAAAATAACACCTAACTTGTACTCTGTATCTTTAGAAACAGAAGTCAGTCAGGAATCGGTAACACACACTTCCAGAGCTCAGACATTCGGGCAGAAGGCTTACCTATGAGTCCTTGGTCTCTGATTTAAAGAAGCCGTCCTGCCTGGACTATGCTGGCTCCCAAGCCTCGCAGGACTAGTCATGTAGTCATTAGGAACTGTTGGAGGCTTAACAGGTTCTAGGGTTTTGTAAGGGGTATTCCGTCTAACAATGAAGAATAGGAGGAATAATGAATAAGAGAGACAAACAGCAACCCCTCCCAAATTTGCAAAAATTCTGAATTAAGGATAACAGAACTTTTTTTTTAATAAAAGTAAAGACTGGCAAGATGGCTCAATGGGTAAAGGTGCTTGCCACCCAAGTCTAGAGACCTTAGTTCAATCCCTAGAACTGATTTACCAGGGGAGAGGAATATTTGCATGCACATGGGAAAATACACACACACACACACACACACACAAGGCCACAAAATTGTCTGCTGACCTACACAAAATGTATAGCAGCATGAGTTACACAACACACACTCTCTAAAAACAAAAAATATTTTTAATAGCAATTGCTAATGATAGAAATTTTGCTGTTGGGAAAGCAGCAGCACCAGATCCAAGATGGCGGCCAGCAGGAGGCTGATGAAGGAACTTGAAGAGATCCGCAAATGTGGAATGAAAAACTTCGTAACATCCAGGTTGATGAAGCTAATTCATTGACTTGCAAGGGCTTATTGTTCCTGACAGCCCTCCATATGATAAGGGGCCTTCAGAATTGAAATCAGCTTTCCAGCAGAGTATCCATCAAACCACCCAAGATCACATTTAAAACAAAGACTACCACCCTGACATCGATGAGAAGGGGCAGGTGTGTTTCGTTATGCCAGCCACCAAGACTGACCAAGTATCCAGTCCCTCATAGCACTGGTGAATGACCCCCAGCCTGAGCACCCACTCCGGGCTGACCTAGCTGAAGAATACTCTAAGGACCGTAAAAAATTCTGTAAGAATGCTGAAGAGTTTACAAAGAAATATGGGGAAAAGCGACCTGTGGACTAAAATCTGTCATGAGTGATTCCAGCAAGTTTGAGCAGAGACCCCGAGCAGTGCATTCAGACACCCCGCAAAGCAGGACTCTGTGGAAATTGACACATGCCACCAACTGGCGTCTGCTTATGGCAGTTACTAACTTTCTACAGTTTTCTTAATCAAAAGTGGTCTAGGTAACTGTAAAGAAGGATTAAAAACTTCAGATGTTCTTAAAAAAAAAAAAAGAAATTTTGCTGTTTTAACATAAAAATTCGTATTTGTTGCTTTTCATTGGGAAAATTATTGGAAAGGGTCATTTAATATTCTAACATTATACTAAAAATTATGGTTATAATATTAAGGCTCTATAACATATAATATTAAAATATACATCTACATTATTACCAATTCAGTCCACTCATAAGCCTTTCAGGGAGGCAGGGCATGGCTGGCGGCTGACACCCTCCACAAAAGCAAGAAATCTAACATGGAATTTACAAGTAACTAATCCTTACAAACACCTTGAAAAATATGATACAATTAGTACCATGAGAAGTCACCACTGCCTTTGCCAGCTTTCCATAAAGCTACTCTGGTGTAAAGGGACCTGTGATGAGCTGATGCAGTTAGAGCCACTGGGGTAGAGTCCTAAGTGTAAGGTGCCATGGAATAGGAGAAACAGAAGATAGAGACTACTAAGCTAAACTTCACAAAGCACACCACTTATTCTATGAGCTACAACATAAATACTATAAATATAAGTGGAGGCACTATAAGGATCTCTCTGTTCAATCCATTTAAGATAAAACATGAAGCAGATTTACCTTAATATACATATTAATCTAGCTTCAAGGGTGAGCTTCAGGCCAATAAGAAAACCTGTCTTAAAGGAGGTAGATAGCTTTCCTGAGGGTGAAACCTACCCGCATGCACACACAGAGGGCGAACACACAATACACACACGTATGTGTTCACACACACACACACACACACAAATTAAAGAGTAGTTCCACAAGAGAGAATTCAAAAAACAGGGGAAACATCACTCATTCTCAGAAATTATTTGTAGAATACAGTTAAATTTGTACCCCAAAGTTCCTCGGCCTGACACGGAGGGCTTGGTGGTTTCTGCGTGGGAGGATTTGTTCTTGACAATGTGCCAGTTCTTGCAGGCTGGTTATTTCCGTGCTAAAATGTGGAAAGAAAAATTTTATTTCTATATCAACTTGTTCTCTTGATGTTTTAACAACATGTCTTTTTCTTAATATCAGAATGTGAAGTAAGGATTCCCAGACAGTTCTAATAGAGCTTGGTATTACATTTTAAAAGTTCATAAGCCATCTGCGCTCAGTTCTTTCTATCATAATTTGTGCTATTTACATCAATTTATACAAAATACAAGTGAGACTACTAGATTTTATACCTTAGTGTTAGACAGGTTCATTGACATCAAACTTATTCAAGAATCAGAATTAAATGTTTGAATAAACATTTACATATGCATTATGTGTGCATAAAAGCAAACCACAAATCTGTTAATCTGCTAAAATACTCATTGCCAAGTGTAATCTTTATCCTAATAATTCAGCAACAAAATCACATGTGACGTCTGGGAAACCTAACTATAAGTCAATTGAAGCAAAGCAACTGTAAAACGTATGAGCAAAAGCAGTACCTGTTAGAACGATTAATATTCCTAAAGTGCAAACATCAGTATATCTAGGATATAGTAACACAGCCAAGCTAAACACTGCTGATGTGATCTACATTTGAGCATATTTAATCTATGTAAATCCTACAGGGAAAAGCAGACAAACATAAGAGTTTTCACATTTTAGTGGCTCTGCAGTCTCTGTCAACATAGAGAAAGTACTGTGGATCAAATGATAAGTAATGTCTCTTACCTTGGCTTTTAGCCACTTTATGTTGGCAAAAACAAAAAAGAGGGGGGGAAAAAGTAGAAATTAATTCTAGGTAAGTTGTATCTGACAGGACAGGTTGACATTTATATTACTGAATTTACGTTAACAAGGTTTTATCCAGCTCCATTTGAAATACATTTTAAAAGTTATCTAGGGGAACTAGGGAAATAAATGTTTGTATGTTACACTTATTTTCCCTCAGTACTAGGAATTGAACTCAGGGCTGCACAGGTTGGTCAAGCATTCTACCAAAGATCTACAACTAACCACTCACTTTCACAGACTGGCCTTGAGCTGAGTTTGTGGCCCAGACGAGGCCTTGAATTTATGATTGATTCTCTTGCCTCAGCCTCCTATGCAACTGGAATTGCTGGCTTTTGTCACCAGGTCTAACTAACATGTACTTCTAAAAGGAAGTTAATTCATAAGGAAATTACCAATTAATTAAGCCAATATCAAAATTTATTAGGTCAGCATTTAACCCATGAATCTAATCCAACTAAATTAAAGATGATGTAGAGTTGGGAAGTGCCTCCAAAGTATGTAATGCTTTTACAGATGACAGCACCTAGCACCCATGCCAGGCATCTCATGACTACCTGTAACTTTTACTTCAGTTACAAAAGATCAAATGCCCCTTTCTGGCCTCGTACAGACACTGTATTCACATGCACATCCCTTCACATACACACATATAGACATAATTAAAATAATGAATGCCCAAGTCTAGGATATTCATTACTTTAATAGTAGTATAATACTTTAAAAATATAAGCCTTAAATTTTAAAATTTGAAATCCCAGTTTAAGGCTAAGTGTAACTAGCTGAAAAGTAACTTAATATGTGGAAGTCTCTAAATTAGATCCTTAATACCACAAAGAATAAAGCAGATAAATAATAAACATACAGTTAAACATCACATTAGCAATTAAAAACATGTACTGCTCTTGTAAAGGGCTTGAGGTGTAGCTGAGTGTGGTATCTTTAACTCCAGCTCTTGGGAGGCAGACACAGGCAGATCTCTGCATTTAAGGCCAGCCTAGTCTATGTAGTGAGTTTCAAGCCAGACAGAGCTACATATAGTAAACTCTGTCTCAGAAAAGTAAAAATAAAAATGCATAAGTTGCTTTCAAGTTCAGGAAAGGATTCAGCCTTGCACTTCAGTGTTTAACAATGAAATCCAAAGCCCTGGAAATATAACTCAGTTTGCAGAACTCTGAACACAGTGCATCAACACTACTTCATCTTAGCATCCCATAACCAAGTATGGCAGTGTACTCCTGGAAACTCAGAATTTGGGAGGTGGGGGCAAATGATTAGCTATACAAAGCAAGTTCAAAGCCAGTTTTGGTCCTATACAACCCTATCTCAAAAACAAAATTATGAGTGTTGTGTTATGAATAAGATAATATATATGCATGTATAAACTGATAAAGAATAAAAATAACAAAAAAATTAAAATAGCCTTTAAAAACCAAAAATATAGAAAAGAAATCATCTATTCGTAGGTTGACCAAATGGAAACTCTATGAATTTTTATTACGAAGCCTCATTTTTAGACTACTGAAGTCTTCAGCAAGCCTACACTACTAGGAAAGTATATGTTTCTATGTTTTTATTGAACAGTTCAGTGAAAACTCTAAATAAAAGCTACCTTGATCTTAAAGGCTACTTCTGTGAGAGATGACCAGCTAACAACCCTAAAACAGTGTGCGCCGCCTATAATGATAATCCCTTACACCAGGCCATTGAGAAAAAAATTCCCATTTCTATAGTTTGTCTATAAAGTTTGGAGATTTCAATTTCTATCAATAACATCTGCTGTTCTAACACCTTATCTACTATTTTTCAGATGACCCCAACAGCAACATTAAATAAAACCGTATAGAAGAATCAGATATCTTCTCATTTATGCAACTGTGCTACAAGCTTTTGTGTTTGTTTAAATGGTAGTTCTCGTGCCATCTGGGAACTGTCTAGAACCTACCTGATCACCTAGATGTGAAGTGTTACATTCAACTAAGATTAATTCTCTGATAAGACATCCTAGTGTATTGTGTAATCATGTCTATGATGACTACATATGTACCATATACATGTCCATACAGTATGTTCATAATAACATAACATTTTAATTGTGCAAAAAAGTGTTCTAAGTACATTCTCACATCTTCATTTCTTTCAACTGAAAGAACGAAGACAAAAAATAAGGAAAAATCCCTCCACATTTGTATGTAACCTGTTCCAACTTAAGGAACAATAAATCTAAATGGGAAATGAGTTTAGTTGAACCCTGCAACTATACAACTTCCTAACTTTCAATCTTCATCCAAGCTCAGCTTCCTCTAATAAACAGTTTATGTATGTGACTGTAAATGTGACTCCAAATAAGGAGTGTTGTAAAATTAATCTCTGCCTCTTAAAAGCTCAAAAATTTAACAGCTGCAACTGATAATATTTACATGAAATGTCTATTTCAATGTCCCTAAATATAAACAAAGTAAGATTTTACTATTTCCTAAAGATATCTTTTCCTCTAAACATTTATACTTATGAATGAGAAATTTCACCCTTTACCTGGAATATGGAGTTAAAAAGCAATAGGATTTTTCTTTGAGTCCACTCTATTTTTCTAGCAGTAAGCTTCAAACGTCAATGAGGCCAATTCTTTCTTTGAAGTAACTGATTAGTTCTCACTCATAATATATTTATGTAAGGCTGTGCTACAGTTTACTCATACAAATAAATAAATCTTTTTTTTTTTTTTTGGTTTTTTTCGAGACAGGGTTTCTTTGTGTAGCCCTGGCTGTCCTGGAACTCACTCTGTAGACCAGGCTGGCCTCAAACTCAGAAACCCACCTGCCTCTGCCTCCCAAGTGCTCAGATTAAAGGCGTGCATCACCACTGCCCAGCAATAGATAAATCTTTAAAATAGTAATAGTAGTAATAGTAATAATTAGAAGGGGTGGGCTAGAGAAACAGTGCCACGGTTATGAGCTCTTATTGCCCCTGCAGAGGCCCCAGAGTTCAGGTCCCATTACCCACATACAAAATGTCACAACCATCATACAGAATAAGACTGTATCTCTATCCTTTTCTGATCTCCACAGGGACCAAACACATGTGGCATACATGCATACATGATATACATAAAACTCACTACACACATAAGCAGTACACACATGAACATAGCACACACAGGGTACACTACACAAGTGGCACACAAACATGGTACATACATTTGGCATACCCACATGGTATACACACATGGTACATATACACATATGCAGGCAAAACACTCAGATACAAAGAAAAACATATCTGAAAAAAATTAAGAACAATACTTGGGAGACCATTAAAGCTGAGACAGCCCTGGTGTTCTGGGTTCCTATAAAACAAACTAAAACTCAACTCCATAATTGATCAGAAACTAACAATCTACTTTAGAACACTAACTAATTCTAACCAATAAAATGTCTTTGTCTTGCTTCCTTAATCTTCCGCATGACCTCCAAATAAACACTACATATATAAAACAGACAATCTCTGTAAGTTATAAAGTAACTTAGATATCTGTTCATTGTTACTATTACCAAAAATAACTCTAAATTTCTCCACTAAGTATTCAAACCTTCCTTTCCTATGCTGACTGTGAAACACTGTGGCTGCCCATAAAAACCATCATCTTTTGTTGTTCTTCATGTGCATATTCTGGTTACATTCTGCATGGTGGGGTTCTCCTATCTGTTTGTCAAAATCTAACCAGACTTACTTTATGCTATTTTTTATTTTAAATTCCTATTAAAATATAATACCACATACTATTCTGCATGAAATGAATTAAATTCATTTAAATGCTATTTAAATGTGCATAATCTCTTTAAAGGAAGGCCAAGTATATCATACACAAACACCAAAATACTAAAATTTACAAGTAAGATAGAATATTAATCTTAGGAGTACAAAAAACTTAGATATAAAATGTGTTAGCTAGAATAAGAATATTAATCTATTTTAATATGGAATTTAAAATTCTGTTTAAAAATATCCAAACAGTGAAGTTAAACAACAAAAAACACCATGAGGAAACATCAGGTGTCATGATCTGAATACAGCACAAATTTAAAAACTGTTAAGAAATCAAACTTCATCTAGGAAGAGTTAAGGAAAAAAATTTAATCAAAATACATTGCATGAAGAAAATTTTTAATTAAAAAAGAAATTAAATTTCTAAATACAAATGTAAATCAAAGACAAAATAATAATAATAAAATTACAGGCACTAGTAGGGTTTGCCTATGTTGAAAATGTACATTTTAAAATAAATTTAATCTTCTGCCTCTTAATTTCAGCCAGTGCACAATTTATCATTAATGAATGCCCAGATTTCTATGGATTTTTAAGGAGCAAGGGGGCTGGTTGGTTGGGTGCTTTGTTTGTTGAGTCTCAGTGTCTAACCAGGTGACCTGCAGCACACAATGCAGAACAGGCTGCCTCTTAAGCTGTAGTCATCCTGTTCCTTCTGCCTCCTGGAACTAATAGTACTTCTTTGGAGATAGGGTCTCTCTATATAACTCTGGCTGTCCCCAAACTCACTCACTAGAACAGTCTAGCTAGCCTTGGATTCTGAGAAGCACCCACTACACCCGGCTCTGGTATGATTTCTTAATTTTATACATCTCGATAGAAAAGAGATGTATAACCCTGTAGAAAAGAAGTAACATAAGAGAATGAAAGTTCTTACAGAAGTCGTAAACTCCTCCCACCCCCAACCCCCAAAATACCAACCAGTAATAAGACCAGGGACAAAGTAACTGTGTATGTATATATTTTATATACATACAGATACATTTTACAGGCATCAGTTTCATACTGGTTTCCTGGATGTCAGACTAGCCTCAAATTCTCTGTGAGCGAGGATGATCTTGGCCTTCCTATGCTCCTGCCTCACCGTTTGAGTGCAAGGACTGCAAAATGTACCACCACTGAGGTACTTGGGATCAAATCCAGGGTCATGGTCATACTAAGTAAGCACTCTATCAACACATACCGGTTTCTAAAATATACCATTCTCACCGGCCACCCAGTCTTTTAAATCTTGGTCAAAACACTTAAAAACAGTAACCAAAGCAATGTGAATATATTTCAGAAGTATACACTTAAAAGTAATTAGTAAAACTTAGGAATGATATGTACCTTACCATAAAGCACTCTTTTAAAAAGAGGTGGTTTTTTAAATGTCTGCATGTTTTAGTAATTAGAAAACTACCCAAGTTCTTATCCATATACTTTCAGCATCTATTAGGTTGTGTTTATGCTTCCTACTTAAATTATAAAAAATTGCATTTTCTTATCAAATTTCCTTCTAGAATTTGGACCCAAGCCTTTAATCCTAGCACTATGCAGGGGTACATAAAATAGATCAAATCTCACACACTCCCAAATGTTGGGAGCCAACTCCTAGCAGAAAGCGGTTGTCATCTATGCAGCCATCTCAGGCCATATACCCTGACAAGAGACTTGTTGTCAACAACCTACAACAGCTGAGCACACTCTGATAAACATCATGTTTTTCTCCCATATCTTGTTTTGCTGTTTAGTGCCCCCAGCTGCAAGGCACACATGGTAAAGTGTCTTCAGCTGCAGTCTCCTACTTGTGCTTATATATACCTAGAATTTCCTTTCAATAAAGGGGAGAGACTTGATCAGACATTGTCTTGTCTCCATTCTTCGTGTCTCTTGCCCTTCCATCCCTACTCTCTCTCTCTCTCTCTCTTAGACCCTGACCTGTGGACAGGAGTAGAAGCTCAGGCCGGGACAAAGTGGCCCCTAAACGTGGGGCAGAATGGTTGGTTACAAAGTGACGCCTCAACACTGGGCTCCAGTAATCCGGATCCAGTGAAGGACATCGCAGGAACTGGAAGCGTGTATCCTCACTCCTGCGCTGGAGACCCTGTTGACTGACCCGAACAGACCGGGTCGGTACACCCAAACATGGTGTCTTAGAGCACACAACCATGAGTGAAGAGAAGAAATAATTCAGGGTATTTGTTTTTGAGATAATGGTTAAGTTTTGTGAGAAAGCTGTGTTAAGACAGGGCTTTACTAAGTAGTCCAAGTTCACCTCAATCTCCTAATTTTGCCTCAGACTCTATAGCGTTAGAATTTCCCCCCACATCTGGCTCAAAAATTTTTCTTTATTGAATTGTTAATGTATTGTTTTGGTAGAAGAAAATTAAGATGCAGCAGGAGGGTTGGAGGCGAGTTCGTGAATTTCCCCAAATAACAGACTAGATAAATATGTATCTCTGCATGTTGTGTATATTTTTAAAATCCCAAAACAGTCAATAATACAACCTTACATATTACTATCCTAAAATATTTTAAAATACAATTGAATTTAAGCTCTTAAACAATGCTAGTCATACCCTTGATAAAATACAAGAAACAAGTAGTCTCTGCTACATTTGCCAAGTGTTTCAACTTCACATATTGAATATAACTGCCAAGCATGAACGTGAATAAAACATTGCAGAAATCACAGGAAGAGCACAGTAGAAATTAATGTTCCTCTCTTAATGAGACATCCCAGAACATTCATAATATAACACCTCTAGCAATAGCACCAGTATTAAGCACCAGCTACAAAGTTCCCGGACTCCACTGTCTCTTCTTCTTTTTTTTTTTTTTTTCAGTTTTTCGAGACAGGGTTTCTCTGTATAGCCCTGGCTGTCCTGGAACTCACTCTGTAGACCAGGCTGGCCTCTAACTCAGAAATCCACCTGCCTCTGTCTCCCAAGTGCTGGAATTAAAAGTGTGAACCACCACTGCCCGGCTCACTGACATCTTTTTTTAAAAACAGGGTGAGAGGCTACTCTCCAAGGCATTCAAATTTAATTCCCAGCACCTACATGGCAGTTGACAACTTCCTGTGACTCCAACTCCAGGGGATGATCAGACACCACTTCTGGCTTCCACACTTGAAGCACCAGGCACTCAGCGGTGCACAGACATGCAGGCAGGCAAAATACTCACACACATAAATTAAAAATAATTCTTAAAACCCAAAAGACATTATGAAATATTTTGGATAATACAAAGAAAATCAAACAGTCTTCTGGAAAAAGATTACTACCACATTTCAAAGCATAAGTTTATCCTGTGCAGAGCTAAAGAACTTGCACTATTCTAGATGTTTGTAAAGACACACAAATATAAAAAAACTACAAATTTCAAGAACACATAATTCTGCCAAGCTTGAGCATAGGCAACAAATATTCTACAATTCTAGAGGTTGTAGCAGATGTATACAAAACAGAATTCTATACAATTTTTCAATTTTTAAAAAAATGTAAATTGCTGAATTCCATCCCTATTAATACATAGGTACACAAATATTTAGGAATAAAAGGCCAAATTATATACAATTTATTTTCTAAACCAATCTATGATTTAAATGGCTTACTTCATAAATGACTTTTTCAAGTTGTGTTTTTATTTGTTGTTTTGGTGTTTGTTGTTGTTGTTGTTTATGGTACAAGCAACGTGTGGACAAGGAAATAAGGGAAAACTTTCAGGAGTCTATTTTCTCCTTCCACCATGTAGGTCCTAAGACTAGAACTCAAGCCAAAGGGTTTGATGGCAAGTGCCGTTTACCTGCTAAGCCATCTTGGAAAGCCAGCCTTTTCAGGTTTTTAGGTTTTTCTGAATAATGCCCATTCCATAGATAAAATTCTGCTCTAAGCTTAGTCAAACATGTAACTCATTAGATGACTATTTTAGAGGGCTGGAGAGATGGCTCAACAGTTAAGAGCACTTGTTGCTCTTGCAGAGGACCCATGTTCACTTTCCAACATCCACATAATGGCTCACAACTACCATAACTCATTTCCGGAGGATCTAAAGGATGCAATACCCTCTTCAGATCCCTAAGGGCACCAGACATGCATTTAGTGCACACATACACACACACACACACACACACACACACACACACAGGCAAACATTCATATACTTGTATCTTTAAAATACATAAATATTCTATAAAAATTTTACTAGTTGCTAGCTAAAGGGAATCTATCAAGTAAGAAACTCCTACCACAAATTCCATCCAAAATATTTGTTGAAAAGTCAAAATAATTTATATTATTTAATACAAAATGCTTACCTTAACTCCATGGCCCACATCATCCAGAACTGTGTAGTCGATAGGTTTCCGAATATACCTGACAGGACGCTCCATATTTGCAGGTGCGATTATTTTGTGAGTTCGTGATGTATTCTTATTTGTTGTCAAAATACCAATCTCTCTTCGAGCCACTTTTTCTTTATGAATATCCACAGTCTATATTTTAAATTTAAATAGAGCAAGAAAATATTATTTGGTATAGTAGATAATGTATATGCTGTCCATATGCATTGGACCATGGGACTGTATCTCATAACTATTTTCCAATGATTATGTATTAGGTAAATTAATTTCCTTAAGGCTCAAATCAGTTACTACTTAATACATTTTCTAAAGCAACTGTTAGAGGGAAAAAACTGTTTCCTAGAAACCTGGAATGTGTGGAAGGAGAGGAGCCTGCTCGGTCACTTTTAATTTATTAAAAGATACAAAACAGAACAACAACAATAACAACAACAACAACAAAATCAGTGATTACAGTGCAATGAACTAAGTGCTGTGCTGACACACTCAGATTATTTGAATTACTATAAATGTGTGCAGTTCAAGTAGATCAAAAACATTTCACTTACAGTCTTTATAGATTGACAGGTTTTAAAAGAAAAACAAGAGTATAAGAGGCAAATACAGAAAGTACTGAAGGCAAAAAGAATTGCACAAGGCAGACATCATTAAAGGGAAAAAAACTGTAAGTGCAAAGTTTATAGTTTTCAGCAAGCCTCTTGATCTGTCAGTTCAGCTTACCCAGTAAAAGTCTATGAAATTGTTTTTAAAATACAGCATTTGGGGATAGAGCAATGGTTCCGTGGTTAAGAGGACCCAGATTCAATTCCTAGAATCCACATAACAGCTCATAACTGTAACTTAAGTTCCAGTGGTTCTGTCTCCCTCACACAGACATACATGTAGGCCCAATGCCAAATAAATATAAATTATTAAGAAAATAAAAACAAATCTTTAAAATAAAACATTTGAAGAGGAAGGAAGAGATATAATTCACTTGCTAGCATATAAATACAAGGCACTGAGTTTCATGTCAGCAAATAATAATACATTTAAAATTTTCATTTAGTCGTCAAAATTCACCAATGGATAGCAGCCTGGAAAGGGCTCAATGGTTGCCAGCATACATATGAGGCCCTGGGTTTGGTTCCTAACTAGATGCACAATGTTTTCTCTTTTTTAAAATCTTTGTTTTGTTTTTCATTTGAGACAGTGTCTCACTATGTAGTCCTGCTGAGCCTGGAGCTTGCTATGCAGACCAGGCTGTCTTCAAATTCACAAAGATTCACCTGCCTCTACCCTGTCTCCAGAATGCTGGGATTAAAGGCATGTACCAGCTTGACTGGCCCACAACTTATTATCTTCATATAATAGACAACTGTTCAAGAGTTTAAAACGTTCTCCTTATAATGAGGAAGCAATAATAAATCTATACCAACTGGCATAAAATCACTAATTGTGTATAATCATCAGTATTAGGTATAAAATAATGTAATCACCAAGGAACAAAGTTAAGAAAGGTTCACTGCCCATTCGAAAAGATCTAGCTCCCTAAAGCATGAGTCTTCCTGTAGTGTGTTCATCTTTGTATGGAGGCATCCCCTTTTTGCAGCACCTTAACGCAACTGGACGTGGTTACCTGAACAAATACTGAATGCTGGGTTTTTGGCTGTTTTGTTTTGTTTTTCTTTTTCTTTGAGATGTGGTTTCTCTATGTAGTTTTGCTGTCCTTAAACTCTTTGAAGACTAGGCTGGTCTCAAATTCACAGAAATCCACCTGCCTTTGCCTCAAAGTGCTGAGAGTAAAGAAGGGTGTGTGCCACCACACCTGTCCCCACCACACCTGCTGAGTGTACTGGTTCTTGTAGTTGCTCAATGATATTTTCTTTGACCTAGAGTCTCTATCTTTCAACAGAACCATGAACCAATGTTAAAATTAACCTTGCAAAGGGAAAAGCTCTGATCCTTCAAATCTGGAGTCGGGGTAAGAATGAAACACACTGGCAAACAAGAGCTTCTAGGATGGAAGAAACTGATTAACGGGAATTGAAAAGAACTCATGAGAACGGCTAATAAGCCTCTAATTTATTATTTATTAAAATTAAGACTGTCAGGATGGGTACCTGCAAACCTCAATTCCCTAGATATTTTCAATTTTCTACCAGATTGAAGAAACTACTCATCATGCCAACAGCCTCAACAGGTCTGCTCCATGTACAGCTAGAATTGACATTTATCTGGTAGAAAGTGAGCAGGCAAGGTCCAAAATATTTTCAAATAATATTTAAGAGACATGTGTACACTGAATGTAAAAGGAGCAAATTTTGTACCTATTATGGATAGAACAAAGCAAATCTTTGGCTAGGTTGTTTTGAAGGTGACGGGGTAAGTAAATAATCATTGATAAAGAACAGTGACAGCTGGGCTGCAGAGATGGCTTGGCAGACAAGAACATATATGGCGATTACAGGGGGCCTAAGTTCCACATTCCCAGCACTCACTGCTTCTAACTACCTATAACTCTAGTTCTAAGGGATCTCATGCTGCCTTCTGGCCTTTAGTGAACACTAGGCATATATGTGGTGTGCATATATACGTGAAGACAAAACAATCATACAGATTTTTTTTTTTTTTTTTTTTTTTTTTTTTTGGTTTTTCGAGACAGGGTTTCTCTGTGTAGCCCTGGCTGTCCTGGAACTCACTCTGTAGACTTAAAAAAAAAGGTAAGGAGAAGGTCAGTGAGAAGGCTCAGCAATTAAGAGCACTGGCTGCTATTCTAGAGGACTCAGGTTCAATTCCCAGCATCCACACAGCAGCTTATAGCTGTTTATAATTTCAGTCCTCATGAAGCATGCTCAAGGGACAGAGACATACATGCAGGCAAAACAGCCATACACATAAAAATTAGTTTAAAAAAGAAAGAAAGAAAAGAACAGCAGTACTATGCTGGTTCTCAGATCCTCTCAGTCTACCTTGGAGACGTCATAAGGCACATCAAGCACCCTGTAAGAAGTTCAATTCCCAGCACCCACACAGCAGCTTATAGCTGTCTATAATTTCAGTCCTATGCTGGTTCTCAGATCCTCTCAGTCTACCTTTGTAGACGTCATAAGGCACATCAAGCATCCTGTAAGAAGTTCCACTAGAAGAAATGTCTCAGACAAAACCCCTCTGCATATGAACTTTTACTGGTACAGGCAGGTATCAAAATGCTGATGGACATTACTGGAACCTAAGAAACTAGGTCAAGGAATCTAGAAAACTCTTAATGTCAGCTCCAATTCTATTAGAAAATCAAAAAATTTCCTGTTCTTTTAAAGGAGGGGTATCATACCACAACCCACACTTCCCTCAAACTTAAAACAACCCTTCTTCCACAGCCTCCTGATTGTTGGAATTAAGCCACCATGCCTGGCTTTATCGAGAATTCAGAGATGCCATCTTGTCAATGGAGCAATCGGCCACATTAAGGTAGACTCCTAAAAACATGGACTACTATACAGATTGAGCCCTAGTCAATGAAAAGGAGCAAAACCTTCATCCCTCTGCCAAAAAGTAGTAGACTATCGCTGTTGACTTGGGTCTTCCCACAGTATATGGGACAGTTTCCATTAATCAGCATGAAGGCACCACCACTCAAAACAGAAAGTAAATGTGAACAGGTGCAAAGCTCTTCTCTCCCAAATTGCTCTCACCCCAATAACTCTACCACTCTCTATAACCCAATCAGGCCCATTAAAGAGAAAGTTAGTTAGAGTTACTTCAGACATATGTAAATTATTTCAGGGGCCAGCTCAAAACTGTATGGCACTACTGGAAGGAGAAAAGCAACTCCTTCAGAGGAGTAAGATCCCTACTCTGAGTGGAGTTGAGAGAAGAAAGGTCTCTGATAAAACCCCTCTGCATATGAACTTTTACTGCTACAGGCAGGTATCAAAATGCTGATAGGGAAGGGGAAGTAGGGAAGGGAAACTAATGAGCTTTCTTTCTTGGTAGACAGAGCCTTTGGAAGCCATTTAAAGTACTGCCACTGTGGTCTTCACTGCTAACACACACATCTGTTGTCCATATTATTCATTCCTATACTGTGAACATTCACAAATTTCTAAAGGAGACTGTGGCCAGCACACAAACCCCATGTAGAAATGGGCTAAAGGCTCTAGGGTGTCACATTACTATGATCCCTCTGAAGACAAGACTCTCTGCATACATATTACTCGGCAATTCTTCTGGCAAGAGCGACCTCTATTTAAGCAGCTTCTATTTTAGATTCAATATCTCCCTGACACAAATACTAAATATTTCTATGTTGAAAAGATCCCCAGACGGTAGTGGCACACCCAGAGACAGAAGCAAATGGATCTCTGTGCTAGTAACTGAACTCAAGACCTCTGGAAGAGCAGCAGCCCACGCTCTTCTTAACCACTGAGCTATTCCTCTAGCCCCTTGATTTCATTCCTTACACAGAGGCTACCACCTCTTCCCAGAAATGTTGAGTCGTGGACTCTATAGAACCTTGGATGTCCTTCTTCTAGTTTTAGTGGTCTTCACTGTTGACGACTCTTTTGCAGAGACTGGTATTGGTTATTCCAACAGAACCACCTTACCAACCACAGGTGTTAGCTGAAGTAGATACCCTTTTACATTCTCCACCCACAAGCATCTTATACTGCTAAATGCTGGAGCAGCTCTCTCAAAGAGCAACACATGATAGTGTGTCTCTCACAGAGCTCAGACACTTGGCTTCAAAAGTCTGCAAGCTTTTCTGAGTTACTTTTTCTTCTCTCTGACTTTGTTCTAAGTGTGCTTTCCCTAACACCATGGGCTTCCCTATGGTTTCTCTAAAGGCCCTGCTAAGCTGTGTGGTTGCCTCCTGCCACGTGTCTGATCTCTAAGCCAACTCAATCTGCTTGCTACTCCCACCCCCCTTCGCTTCTCCATTCTCCTGCTCTGGGCAGGTTCTGAGATTTAAAGCTTGCTTGGCCTAGGATTTGTCTTTTAAACTCTAATAAAATTGTCCTCAAGCTTCCTCCCACCCTCACCCCCAAATAGTCAACTCAGAATACTGCAAGGGCTGAGGTTTTACATTATATAGCTTGTTTGGCAGAGTGCTTGCCTAGCATGTACATTCAAGGATGTGGAGACAGGAACATGAGTTCACAGCCCTCCTTAGCTATTATAAGCAATGAGACCAGCCTGGGCTACATGACACCCAGTCTCAACAAACAACAACAAAACCTAAGCCCTGAACCCATAACTGAGCAACAAAGGAGGCCTAAAGAGATCTCTGTAAGTTTAATTAAAATGTCCTTTTTCCTCGTGCACCTAACCATTCCAGACAATAGATAGATCTTAAATACTGAAATGTAATACACTGATTTTCTGATAATGAAAAGAAGTCAAGACAACAACCCTGGCACCTCTAAGAGAAAAGCATCGAAGAAGATTAAATTAGATGGGGGGGGAGGGGACAGGCAGGCAGAGGCAGAGACAGAGAGATCTGTCTTCAAGATCACACTGGGACTTTCTTCCCAAAAGAAAATTCTCTGATAATGCAAACATTCTAAATTCAACTGACTTGGCAGAACCTCTCAGACAGCTCTGACGATTGATTATACTCCTTAACCTCATACAACCGCCTCTTAGAACAAGAGGATACTCAAAGTTCTCCAGGTATCTGTTCTATCCCCATTCCTACATCTATCATTCAATCACTCCAAAGGGCAAATGAATGCCACCTGGCTGGTGACACAGATAAAACAGAACAGATTGTACTGCCCACCTTCAGGTACATTCTCCAAAAAAAGATACTAATTACATGAACTGAAGTGAGAAGCCTACGGCTAACCAGGATGGCATACTAAAGAAACTGTCATCATGTGCTCCTCAACTTCAGTAGTTGGTGTGGGGGGCAATGGGGATTCTACACAGTATGTTGTTTAGAAAGCAAACTCTAAAGGAATAGGCAGCCGCAGTATTTCTTGTGTAGAAATCAAGTATGAACAAGGAATGTTGTGACTTGTAATTAGAGATGGTCATAAGAGACCTTCAAGTGTTTAAGGAAGGATCCATTCTTAAGGGAGTGGAGGAATCCCACAGGAAAACTATTAAGTTAATTAGATTATGTTCTGAGGCAATTATTCTTACACTGGAAGTCATCCAATTAGATTTGCAATTTGTCCCTGACTAGCTAAAGCAATCAATGACAACCACCTTGGCCCTAGGGCCATTTGTGTCAGTTCAACTCAGTGGTTTAGATAGTTATAGATGTGCACAATGTATCCTGAAATAGCTACAATCATGCCTTAGGCCAAGAACTGAGAGGCCACCTGGCTCTCTAATTTAGTCAGCTATCTGGGTCTTAATTCCTGGGCAGGGTGAGGGAGCTCTGCATTCTATAAGAAATAGCTTCAATTTAATGTCTTTTTTCTAAGTCAAACAAGAGAGATTTGTGCTGCCTCTATCAGGGTTTTCAGTGACCACCGAGTTGTGCAATCATGGGAACTTTTACCAGAAGCCAAGAAGGTATACCATAAAGGTAGATATATAAGATGCACTCAGGGGCTGGAGAGATAGCTCAGTGGTTAAGAGCACCGTCAGCTCTTCCAGAGGTCCTGAGTTCAATTCCCAGCAACCACATGGTGGCTCACAACCATCTGTAATGGGGTCTGATGCCCTCTTCTGGTGTGTCTGAAGACAGCGACAGTGTACTCACATACATAAAATAAATAATTAAAAAAAAAATAAATAAGATGCACTCAGATCTACTTAGATCTGTGTGCTTTTATGCATCTTGTGAAGCCAGGCACTGACTCTTTGCTTCATATTTTCTTGTTAAAGCACAGTTGTACTGGAAATAGTCCTGAGGTTTAGAAATAATGTATCCCACTGAAGATCTACGAGGGTTTATCATCTAGTATAATAAAAATGTCATCTCTCTTCAGGGCAAAGGTCTAGGCAAAGGCAGAGCTCAGTTCACATTCTAACACTGAGTTCCCTGACACAGAGATGACACACCTGTAACAAGCTAACTTAAATCACTGAAGATGAAGGTCAGTGAGATGGCTCAGCTGGTAACTGTGCTTTTCTGCCAAGCCCTCAGATAACCTGAATTTAGACTTAGGGTACAGATGCTAACATTCTGCTGTTTCATGTCTCTGGATTGAAGAAGTCCTGTGTCTTTGACCCTTAAGCCCTAGGTCTTCTATCAACATCTATGAAACTGTAGAGGACTACCTTGTTAGTCTACATGGAAGGGCAAAATCTTTAGGCACTTCACAGTTGCTTGTGGTTTTTTGTTTAATAGTTTTTTGTCTCCCCACCCCGAGATGAGAAGAGGGTCATAGAGATGGCTCAATTGTTGCTCTTAGAGAGGGCCCAAGTTTGGCTACTAGTGTCCACATCAAACAGCTCACGATTCCCTTGAATTCCAGCTCCAGAGACTCCAACAGCCTACTGTGGACTCTGAACACAAACATGTCATGCATACAAAGAACAAACATACATAATACATACACAATAATGCAAATAAAATTAATATTTAAAAGATCGTTTTGTGTTAGAAATGGTACTGTTTGACAATATTCCTCAGTAACTTTGAGAACCGTCTAATACAGTTACTGTTGTTATAAAATGTAGAGCTGTACTCTTAGAATGCCTCTTCCTTTTTTCCTTCTTTTCGAGACAGGGTTTCTCTATGTAGCCTTGGCTGTCCCAGAACTCAACTCTATAGACCAGGCTGGCCTTGAACTCAGGAGATCTGCCTGCCTTGCCTTCCAAGTGCCAGGACTAAAGGTGTGTGTCACCACTGCCCGGCTCTAAACTGGCTTTTTTGTGGTGCTAGAGATAGAACCCCTACCCTCATAAGTGCTAGGTAAGTGTTCTACCACTGAGTTACAGCCTCACTTCATCTCCTTCATTTTCAAGAGGTCCAGTACCACTTAGCTAAGCATTAATTTTAGTTACATTCTACTTGTCAAGGAATTAAGTTCAGGAATCTCTAACTCCACAAAGGAGAAGCATGGATCCTTGGTCCAGAGGTGAGGGACACTACTTCCTTCACTTACTTCTACCTCCCTAAATATTCACTCCATCTCCTTTGCAAGGTCAGCTTACAGAACTTATCTTAGATGTGTTCTTTGTAAGCTCTGCTTAGTAAACTTATCCACATTTACACTTAAATTGCTATGCACACCACAGACACAGTTTTCCTGTTCCTCGAGTGATGCCTCAAAATAAATATGGCACAAACAAAACATGTAAATCTACTCCAGCCTATTTTTTAATGAGTTTACTTCAGTTCTCTATTAGGTTATATATACTCTTCACTTCATATTTGTTATTGCTAAATCTTGTCACATTTACCTCTAAATACCAGAAATCTGCTTCCTTCTATTTCCAACACTTCAATCCTAAATTACTACAAGTCTCTCACATCAGCTACTACATTAGTCTTCTAGTTGGTCCATGGGCATGCAATCTGGCCTGATCTATTCTTTATAACATAAACATATCAATTTTATCTACCTCCCACCAAAGTAGCCACCCAGAAAGAAAACAAGCTGAAAACTTAATGTCTCAGTTTCTTAGCTCTATTAACAGAACATCCCACACGGCTCCAGCCTTCAAGGGAAAAATAAGTTCAAAGGGACTCAATTGCTTTTCCTGTTTCCACAGTTTGCTTCTGAGAGTCAGCTTTTGCTCATTCTCCTGCCCTTATACACTGTACAAGTACTCAAGGTATTATTTTAAATTACTTGAAAATTTCTCTTTTTTCAAGGTTCTACTCCTATTATCATGATTCTGAATCACAAGAATCCAAATCATATTCTGTCCAGCAAAGCACACTTGGTCCTAATAGAAAAAGGCCCAAAACAATAAGATGTAGACACACACACACACACACACACACACACACACACACACAAACACACACAGAGGCAAGCATGAAATTAGAAAATCCAGGTTTGAATACTGGCTCTCTTACTTCGTTGTTACAGTTTCTAGACCATTAAGTCCATTTTGACAGGGTTGAAAATGTAGTTAACTAGTGGGGCAGCATGTGCAAGGCCCTTGATTTGTGTCTGAGACATACATGTGTGCACACCTGTCCATTCTGATTAGTGAGCAGAATCTATACCACTGCTATGTAATCTGTCCAGATGTGGTATCCTGAGTACTTTAATCCCAGGACACAGGAAACAGAAGCAGGTGAACCTCTGTGAATTTGAGGCCACCAGTCGACAAAGTTCCAGATCAATTAGAGCTACATAGTGGGATTATTTCAATAACCTCTTCCCAAAACATGTATCAAAACATAAATATTCTTTACAACTAATCTCTTCTATATCCCAAGATTAAGATAAAACATTTTGTGCTGGGCATGGTCAACATGATGAAAGCCTGACTCACAAAAATAAACAAATAATAATAAGTGATTAAGTACATAGAGCATTTTAAAGACGTACGGTGTAAACATATCACTTTGTATATTGTAAAGTAATGGAATTCGTGTTCAAACTGCAGTTTTGCCACTAGCAACTTTGGACAGCTTTCTAGATCAAGTTTAATAAGCATTAAGGTTCCGTCAGGTTGAAAATGCAGTGAGCCTATTGGGCGGGCTTTGGACAATGGCTCTCTGGAGACAGGAGACAGGTTTCATTCCTGGCATCTACTCTGACCCCCTCTTCTGGCCTTCATGGGCACCAAGCATAAACATGATACACAAACATACATGCAGGCAAAATACTCATACATATAAAATTTTAAATAAAAAGCAAATATTCTATTCATAAAAATTGTTAGAATGCCCTGACATAAACACAAATCTCTTTCCTTTATGCTTTACTTATATTGTAATAAAGGAAATTTGAAAACACCTAAATAAAGAGTTCAAAAGAAAAATTTAAAATTATGTGACCTTCAAAGCTAGATACAACACAATTTTACTTTACTTATGCACTGGCAAATATATCTTTCATTAACCTGCCTTCACACCAATGTAAAACTGACGACAAATATTCCTAAATTGATCTACAAGTTGAATGCATTAGAATAAAAATCCCAAGTATATCATGGTTCAATGAGTATATGGAAGAGCACAAAGGAAAAAAAACCACATGGTTTTAGAAATTATTTGTGGGCCCTGCAGTGGTGGCACACGCCTTTAATCCCAGCACTTGGGAGGCAGAGGCAGGCAGATTTCTGAGTTCGAGGCTAGCCTGGTCTACAGAGTGAGTTCCAGGACAGCCAGGACTACACAAAGAAACCCTGTCTCGGAAAAAAAAAAAAAAAAAATTATTTGTGGAACTATAGAGTTGGCTCAGCAGTTAGGAGTGCTACTGCTCACTCTTCCAGAGGACCCAAGTTCAGTTCCCTGAACGCATGTTGGGTGGCTCATACCCAGCTATAGCTCCTGTTCCAAAGCCTCTCATTTTCATGGGCACCTGCACTCATGTATACAGACATACATGTAGATGCACACGACTACACGATAGAAATCTTAAAAATAAATCTTTTAAAAAAAAAACTCGCTTGAGATTCATTATGAAGTCTTACTAAGACAATATTGTTGCCATACAAAATGAAGTAAACAGACTCATACAAAACTCAGAAACAAACTTAGGCTTAAAAGCAAACTTGTTTTGAGGCCAGCCTGGTTTCCAGAGTGAGCTCCGGGACAGCCAGAGAAACCCTGTCTCGAAAAAAAAAGCAAACTTGTTATCTTAATTAAGAGTTATGGTACAGTGTGGAAAATGTATTACTTAACTAGTTTACTACATAAAAGGGAAACTAAGAATGTATCACTACCCCATTATACATGTAAAACTCCAAATCCATAAATTTAAATACAAAATTAGGCATGCTTATACTTCTATCATTATACATTAACAATAAAAATACAAAAACAGATAAATCTTAAAAAAAAAAAAAAAAAAAACAATGCCAAAATCTTTAAAATGGGGTGTGTGTGTGTGTGTGTGTGTGTGTGTGTGTGTACCTGTGCATGCAGCCCATGTGTGGAGGTCAGAGGACAACTTTGAAAGAAAGGTTGGTTCTCCCTGGGCATATTGGTGCATGCCTTTAGAGAAGCAGGTGAATCTCTGAGTTACTGGAGAGCTTGGTTTACATAGCAAGTTCCAGGAATCAGTACTACCGAGTGAAACCCTGAAACAAAACAGTAACAGTTCTCTCCTTCCACCATGTGGACACCAGGGACTAAACAATCAAGGCATCAGGCAAAAGCCTACTTTTATCTGTTGATCCATCCCACTGGGCCCAATGTTGAGTTTTTAAAATGCAAGCCATACCAGACACATATAGCTTCCCAAAACAATGACGTATCAAGCAGTAATGGCTTAGGAATACAGGTCTAGCCAGTTTCCTTCAGGACTATGATTTTCATGTAGGGACAGATACACATATGATGACAAAACTGGAAGGCCCGAGGCACTGTTTCTGAATGACCCCCATAGGGATTATATAT
This sequence comes from Mastomys natalensis, assembly GCA_021653895.1. NCBI lineage: Eukaryota > Metazoa > Chordata > Mammalia > Rodentia > Muridae > Mastomys > Mastomys natalensis. The sequence continues at coordinate 235,098 of JAJTUV010001797.1, forward strand.
CAAATATCCCGAGTATTAGCTATTTATACTATGATTCATAACAGTAGGTAAATTATAGTTACAAAGTAACAACAAAATAATTTTATGGTTGGAGATCACCACAACATGAAGAACTATATTAAAGGGTCACAGCATTATGAAAGCTGAGAACTACTGGCCTAGGAATGATGGTATGGAGAGGAATGCTCAGATAGAAGAAACTGAATTGGTTATGTTCTGTCTGTAGCTGAGCTGATGAATTAACAGATGTTCATCATAATCATAGCTAGCATTAGTCTTTTGAAGGTATCAAGAAAACTTTTAAAGAACTTCAATTGCAGGTACATGACACAAAGAACAAGGACTAGAATGGTTAACGTCCTAACACTGTAAGGACAGCTCAGTGGCAGAACACACTGGCCTAGTATGAGAGTCGGGTGGTTAATCCCAGAACCACAATAAAAAAATCTTTCTAAAGCAGCATCAAAACATTGCACAAAAGAAATCTCATTTCAGTGGCCACACTTAGCACACTAGAGAGAAGAAAGCAGAGGCTGCATCTGAAGTTTGCTCAGAGGAAAAGACAAGCCAAAGAGCAGACAGACTAGGCTGAGCTCTAATCTAAAAGCTAACAATATTATGGAAGTTAGAAGGTCACACTTCACAATTTCATGGTTTTAATTTTTTTAACTGGTACACAAAGGCTACACATAAACAGTACATAAAATCTGATACATGTGTAAACTGGTTTAAATCAAGCTAAATGTTTATTTCTTTAAACAGTTATTATTTATGATGAAAAACTTTAGAAATCATTTCTAACTTTCCTTTTTTTTCCCCTTCTTACCTAGACTTATGAAATAAGACAGTATACTGTTAATATCCAGTCACTTTACTATTCAGTAACACATCAGTCCACTAATTCATACTCTCCATCTCTCTCCCTTCACGTGCTCTCCCACACTCGCGGGTCTCTTTATGCAGCCCAGGCCCTGAACTCGTCACCCAGGTGCCACCGTGCCTGGCTGAAAATTTCTTTTTTATTATTTATATGGGCGTGTGTGTGTGTGTGTGTGTAAGTATGTGTGCAAGTACATACACTAGCATGAGAATGCAAGAGGATGTCAGTCATCCTGATCTATTACTCCCCTTATTCCCTTGAGACAGGTCTTCCTGCTGAATCTGGAGCCTGCTGTTTCTACAGGTTAGCTGGCTCGCCAGCCAACCCAGGAGCCCCTGTGTCCTGTCCCCAGGAGTGGGGTTACAAACAGGCCACACAGCTTTTTATGTGGGTACCTGGATCTGAACATAGATACTGCTGCTTGTGTAAGTGTTCTCCTCTGAGCCACACTAATTTATAAAGTCAGCCTCTAAATGAATGTGTTAAAAATTAGATAAAATAGTGTGTAAGTAAATGTTTTCAAAGAAAGACTAAAATATTCCCAAACCAATTCTATTGGAGGAAAAAAAAAATACTTTCCAAATGTGGAAGACTAGGTGTAGTGATACACACACTTGTATAAAAGCAAGATGACTGTGAGTTCTAGGTCATCGTTAGCTAAATTATAAATGTGAGGCTAGCCTGGGCTACAAGAGGCCAAAAAAAAAAAAAAAATCAAACTCAAAGATGCAATTTGAAAGCAAACTAAAACCAAAACTATCTATCTGTTGATTAAAACCACAGATGATAGGAGCGTGGTGAATCTAAAAAGCAAGGGCTGGTGGATCTCTGTGAGTTCAAAGCCAATGCAGTCTACAAAAGGAATTCCAGGCCAGGGATACAAAGGAAGACTCTGTCTTCAAAATCACATCAACAAAAACTGCTCTAGCACCCAAGAGAATAAGAAACAGTCCATTCTGGAACAATGGCCAGACTGCGATTCAGAACCATAAATGACCATGGCCAAGGACAGATTCAGGTTAACCTAATACATACATAAATATGTACACATAATTCCCACTGGGTGACATCCTCATAAGGTTTTATTATTACATAACAAAAGAATGTAAGAAACAAAAGTGCTTCTCAAATACATTGCATATTGAAATATCAAGTAGGTTAATTACAGCAAGGTAGGAAATCTCTGTTACAGAATTATCTTATAACTTTCTTAGCCTTTTGGTTGGTGAAAGCTGGTGGCCTATTAGTACACTGCAAAATAATTTACCTAATAATCACAAGAATGGATACTAGGTAAAACACATAGGAAGACAATGGTTGCCCATTAGTAGCACAAAATAATCTGGCTCCAGACAAGCAACACTGCATGCAACTCTCCTCTTAGCAAATTCTAACCAGGCAACTGGCTTTGTAAATCTTTAACATGGGTGTGGTTTTGCTGTTTTTCTGGAAACTTCTGCTCATAATATCCTCTGATATTTGATTGTATCGGCTGAAAAGATGAAGTGGCCTTCCCAAAGACCAAGTTCAACTCCAAGTACCCATATCAGAGGCAGCTGCCTCTAACTCCAGCTCCATACTCTTCTGAATCTGAAGACACTCACACTCATCTGTACATACCATACACCAATACACATAATTTAAAAAATAATTTTAAAAAATGTTATGTAAAATTACCACAAAGAAATATATTGTTTTAAATGTGTTTTTCTTTCTGTTCTTGTCATTTTGGGTGGGAAGGGGAGGAACACATGTGCTTCTTTTAACAACCTTCCAGAAAAGGGGGGGGGGGGGAAGCCTGTCCCAATTATCAAAACACAAAAAAGCAGGCAAAAAAGCCACAGCAACACTACTTGATATGTCATTATTTCTACAAGGTATTCATCAGGAAGCTTATCAAATTTCACAACGTTCCCTAAAGAGAGGGCATTATAGGTTTCGAGCAAAGACGCTTACATATAAATAAAGCCACAATATATATATCTGCTGAAAGCAACTAAGAAATGAAAGTCTAAATCCTTTTGCCCTGAATAGCAAATAGAGCTCGGTAGAAAAGGGTAAGAGTCCTGAGACAAGCTACACAGAGAAAGCCTTCAGCAAAGAAAAAGACAACCTTTGTCTGTTCTTGCTTATTTGGACCAGACTCTGGAAATGGCCCTATGCCCAAATTTCTGTTACAGAGCTCTGTTCAATACGCCTAAAACAAGGTCCCAATCAACTCTGAAATTAACTTGATTCAGAATGACCTATATATACAAGCTACAAAATAGATTTCTTACAAAAATATGAACTGCAAAAATCAGACTCCATGGAAACAACACATAATATGAACCACTTGATTCAGAATTATTGTAAAGTAACTAGGATGATGGCTCATACCTATAACAGCAACACTTGGGGTAATGGGCAGAAGGATTCCAAGTCTCAGGCCAGGCTAAGTTACAAGACTTGAAAGGAGAAGTGAGGGGAAGAGGTGACTCAGTAGGGAAGGCAGCTTGCTTGCTAGGAAAATCTGAAATCAGTTAAGTGGAACCCATGTGTGTTGTCTAGTTCTATGTCAACTTGTCATAAACTATAGTCATTTGAGAAGAGGGTACCTCAATTGAGAAAATGCCTATAGGCAAGCTGTGTAGCATTTTCTTAATGATTCATGGGGGAGGGCTAGTAAGCAGCCCCTCACCGAGGCCTCTGCATCAGCTCCTTCTTGCCTCCAGGTTCCTGTCTGTTTGAGTTCCTGTTCTAACTTCCTTTGATGAGGGACTATGATGTGGAAGTGTAAGCCAAATAAACCCTTTCCTCCCCAACTTGCTTTTGGTCATGGTGTTTCATCGGAGCAACAGTCACTGTAATTAAGACACCATGTAAACATAGACGGAGCAAACCAACTCCAACGTTGTCCTCAAACCTCTACACACATATCATGCCATGGTAGAGAGAAAAAGGAAAGGAAAGTAGATAGGGGATATGTTCAACACTAATATGTGCATGTGCAAAAGTTAAACAAAATAATGAAAGGCTAGAAGCACAGATGACTCAGCAGGTAAAGGTTCTGCCATTAAGCTGACAACCTGAGTTCAATTCCTGCAACGACAGGGTGAAAGACGAGAGCAAATTCCAGAAGATTCCTCTGATCACAACACATGCATATATACACACAGAGACAGACACAAACACAGACAAATACACACAAAAAATGTTTAAATATTTTTATTTAGGAAAAAAACAAGAATATTACCAATATAACAAAAAGTGCATACACACAGATACAAACATATACAAAATGTTTAAATATTTTTATTTAAAAGAGAAAAATAAAAACAATATTAACAATATAGCAACAAAGCTCTGTTTAGGCATTTTAATTTCCAATTCTTTAAATTCTTTAAAAAAAAAAAATTACCAGATTCCATAAGGAATTGGGGGGGGGGATGGGGGACCCAAACCAAATTAGAATCTGAAAAAATAAATAAATAAATATATATATATATATATATATATATATATATATATGTGTGTGTGTGTGTGTGTGTGTATAAAATATACATATATTATATAATACATACACACACACACACACACACACACAGAATAGTAGCCTCATCATTTCCAGATGGAAACAGCATCAAGTGATAGCACAGTATTCTCTTAGAAGACCAACACAGTTAAGCAATCCCTGCAAGATCTCTCTCTCTCTCTCTCTCTCTCTCTCCACACACACACACACACACACACACACACACACACACGTGCGCACGCACATATGCATGTATGACAGCCACTAAATAAAATATATTCAAAAAGTTGTCTGAAAGAAGACAAATTAAATACAAAACTCCAGAATTATCTAGATGATGGAGCATGTCTGTAATCCCTGCAGAAACAGGAGAATTATGATTTCTAGACCAAACTTGGCCATGTACTCAGAGACTTGACTGAGACCGTGGTAGGAACAGGTCAGGCAAAGCATTGCCTTTAGAAGTTTAAAGGAAGGCTGTGGGTGAGCTAAGTGCTCGTCTGCCATGTGTAAGGACTTAGATTTGAACTCTAGCACTGTCCCTGCAAAAAAACCACAAAGTCTAGGAAAAAGAAGGATAGTACAAGTAATAACAGATTATAAGGCAAAATTTGTTAACATAACGTCATTTTAAAATATTTTCCATTTATTCTTTGAGAATTTTGTGTATGCATACAATGTATTTGCATACATGATGATTTTTTTCAAAATGCCATTTTTAATAGTACATAATCCTAATTTACCTAGCCTCTGCATCTGCAATGGGGCTGGGTACTGTTTTCTTGTTTGACTGTGTTTTGAGATAGGGTCTTCCTATGTAGCCTTGGCTAACCTGGAACTCAAAAGATCCTCCTGCTTCTGTATCCTGAGAGCTGGAATTAAAGGCGTATGCCACCACAGCAAGCTTTATAATGAGTCTGTTTTGAGGATAAACTGATTCATAGTTATTCACATGTGTAAATTACCCTGGAATTTTTATATACTATATAGAAGCAAAACTAGGGATAGAAAGAGGTATTACAAATTTTAGATGTTTATTATGATCCCTCAAGTAATAGTGACTGGCATTTAGAAACCTTCATGTAGTACTCAATTTGGGGGTGGGATTTGTGGAATGAAGTCTTATGATAGTGGCTATATTTACTTGCCCCACACACATACCCCACACACTGACTCAAATTAACAGTCAGAAAAAGAGAAAATTTTAAAAAGAAAGGTGTGATGGCACATACAGTGTAATCCTAGCACTGGAGCAGAGGAAGCAGGATGACTGCAGTGAACTTGAGGTCAGCCTGGGCTACAGACCAAGTTCCAGGTCAGCCTGAGTTCACAGTGAGATTCTGTCTCAAAAAAATAGCATAGTAACACCACAGAAAGAAATAAGAAGGCAGGCATGAAGGTAGGGCAGGGGGATAAGGAAAAAGAGGGGAGCTGGGAGGGGGAGCAGGAAAAGACAGGAGGAGAAAGAAGGGGGAGAAAAGGAGGGATGAAGGATGGAGAAGAGGGACAAGGAGGAGGAGGGTAGGTGAAGGAGCAGCAGGAAGAGGAGAAGGAAGGAGAGACTGGAAGGGAAGCCTACTGAGTAACACATGCCTACCTCCCAGCACTCAGGCAGAATGAAGCAGAAGCAGCAGAATCTAAGGGCAGCCACCGCCAGACAAGGAGATGGTATCTGAAAAGCCAAGGACTGGTGCTGCAGCTCAGTGATAGAGCACTTAGCCTAGCAGGCCTAAAGAATGGGTTCAACTGCATCCCAACCATGGCTTTAAAAAGACACATGGATGGGCTGAAGAGATGGCTCAGTGGTTTAGAGCACCTACTGCTCTTCCACAGGACCTGCATTCAATTCCAAGCAATCACATGGTGGCTTACAACCATCTATAATGAGATTCGGTGCTGTCTTCAGACACACCAGAAGTACTCATATACAGAAAATAAATAATTCTTTAAAAAAGACACATTGTCCATGAATCTAGTCATGTGAGATTTCTGAGTGCTTGTGAAAAACCTCCAAAACCAAGAAAAGGGCCTTATAACTTCAGTTTCTTCAAAAGCATGGACTTGTTCTTGTTTCATAGACTAATGTTTCATATCACTCCCAGGTAGAGGGGAAGAGTGAGTAAGTTTACTTCAGATTATTGATTGCAATTGGCTATTGTTATTTGTTGTTTTGCCACATGCAGCTTTGCCCTTGTGATTAGACACTTTACTCCTGTGGCTCCTCTTTTTTTTTTTTTTTGTCTGCTTTTCGAGACAGGGTTTCTCTGTGTAGCCCTGGCTGTCCTGGAATTCACTCTGTAGACCAGGCTGGCCTCAAACTCAGAAATCCACCTGCCTCTGCCTCCCAAGTGCTGGGATTAAAGGTGTGTGCCACCACCGCCCGGCCTGTGGCTCCTCTTAACCCTAAGGTACAAATTGTCTGATGCTCTGAATAAAGTTGGTTAGTGCATGAGACTTTAGTCCTCATATATTGGCTCCATTTTCCCAGGTCCCACCACCTCCAAAGCAATAAAAATGAGGCTTAAAGAGAAGAGGTGCAGTACTGAAATTTCCTCAGACTATGGAAAGGGGAACAGAAAAAGCATGAAAATCCTTTCAGCCCTAACAGCAACAACAAAAGCCACTTGTTCAGGTCCAAATAGAGTTTCTATGCTGTAGGTCTTTAGTATTCCTGAAGACTGTATAATGATGAGGAAGGCAATGGCTATATTGGGTCCAAACAGAGTGTTTTAACTGTACCACCTGAGCAGTGCTGATCTCAACAGGAAACACAGTATTCTTATGGTGAATGGTACACGGCTTAAAAGGCCTACAGGAAACAAATCTAACCTCTACACTTCTGTTACAGAAAGGAAATATTCAGTCAAACATTCATAAGCGTGATTTAAATGTCCTCTGCATTTGTTTGCATGTGTTACCAAGTATAATGTACCATTTGATTAAAAAAAGCGAGAAGCACATTTTCATCAAACCAGAAGAGGATGTGTATTTGCAAGTACTACTCTAACTACTTAGATCACACTTATGTCACTCAAAGACCTAATAAAAATGCAATTGTGATTATTACATTTATTTGCTTCTTAGGTCCAATGACTAAAAGGTATGTATGTATGTATGTTATGTATATTAAACATATATGTGGGGATTTCTAAAACAATGAGGGTTCTTATGTAAATATATCTCATCACATACTTAGTGAACTATGGCTATATTTATCTGCCAGTCTTTACATTTCATCTTTGTCATTCATCATATTTATAAATAAGACTAGGAAAATATTTCCCATACATAACTAATATACATTTAAATAATTGAAATTTGAACTTATGAGCACAAGTGGCACCATTATCTTATTTAGAACTGCTGACATAATCTCACAATCTTGTTTCACTCAGAATTAGCTTTGGAAAACTTTTCTTTTTTAAAGAGAATACATTTGTAGACAGTCTTTCCTTCTCTTCTACCTTGGCTATATGGTAATAATACACTCTTACAAATTATACTTGATGTTAGTTAGTAAAACTGGCATCAAGTGTGATGTTTTAAAAGACAAGTGTTTATGCCCCATATTTATGATGCAGTATGAAAGTTACTGCGCTGTATCTCTAATCTCAAACAGATAGCCTTTCCAATTGCAAAACTAGATCCATGGATAATTAATTTCCTTTAATTTGTTCCTAAGTTTAACATTTTTATCCTTGTTGTGTTTACACCTTAGGGTCATTTAGTACAATTTACAAAATGAACTTCCAAAGCTTCGGGAACAGAACTGAGGCCTTCAATAAGACAGCAACATGCCTACAGTACACAGTGTACTCAGGGCACAACCAAAGCAAGCACTCCTGGGGGCCTTGGTCACTTTATTTCCCAGGTGCCAACATTTAACACAGCCGACATCAGAACGTCAGAATCAGCAAAGGTGTCACTTTGTTTTGTTTCTAACCAATATTAACAACTGTATATAATGCCACAGTACTGACTTATGTCTGTTAATGAGACTTGCATTTTTAATTTTATTACGTAATATTCTTTTTTTTTCTTTCCTGAAGAAAGTAGAGTTTATTCTCTAATCTCAAACAGGACCAATTTTTTTTTCTCTCAATGTCCACTACTCTCATTTAATGTAACATACATATGCCAAAAATGACTAGACATCAAATAAATAAGAATGATTATGGTGAATTATCCATGTTTGCAGATGACTTGTATACATAGGCAAATGTAAATATGTCATTTGTGTGTGTGTGTGTGTGTGTGTGTGGTCCTAGCTGCCCTGAAACTTCCTGTGTAGAGCAAGCTGGTCTTGAACTCAGATCTCCTGTTTCTGCCTGATGTACTGAAATTAAAGGTACATACCATCACATCCAGCTATATTTATTAATTTTTTAAAATGTAAAGGAAAGGAGGAGACAGGAGGGAAGGGACAAGAAGGAGGAGGAGGAAGAGGAGGAGGAGAAGGGAGGGGAAGGAGAAGGAAAGGGGGGACAGGAGGGAAGAGGAAAGGAAAAGTAGAGACCTAAAAAGACAGGGAAAGGGACAGGACCAAACAGGACCCGTGTCCAAGACCAGCCTAGACTACAGAATGAGACCCTTTCTCAATTTAAAAAACATCAAACATGAACCAGCAACTTTTTTTGTTTTTGAGACAGGGTCTCTATGTAGCCCTAACCATCCTGGAATTCACTAGGCTGGCCTGGAATTCAGAGATCTTGCCTATGCTTCCCAAGTGCTGGGCTCAAACCCATGAGAAACCATGCCTAGCCAGCATCTTTTTTAAAATTCACATTTCAACGATAAGCAGGGAAACAGTTTACAGCAACAATGAAGAGGCCTGTGAGGCAGAAAGATGATCAGAGTGGTATTAGAGTTGGCCAAATGGGTCAGCATGGATCAGAGCCAGTGTGAAAAAGACTCAGCTGGCTAAACGGGGGAAGGATAATCTCAACACTAGGAAGACTGAGACAGGAGGACTACTTTGAGTTCAAGACCAGGATGGGTTTCCTACCTAGCATCAGGGCAGCTAAGGTCATCAAGAAAGACCCTTCATCAAACAAACAAAACCACCAGAGATGGAAGGCAGAACAACAGGAAAACAAAACACAAAAAACAAAACAGAAGGCCACTAGAAGCTGAAAAAGAGCAAAGCAAGAGATCCTGCCCCCAAACATCCAAAAGGGATGCAACCAAACCCATGCTTAACTGTAGTCCTGGAAAAAGATCTCTGAGCTACAGAACTGTGAGCATAGCAAGCTGTGTTCAAACACTAACTTCATTAATGTTTGTAACAACTGAAAACTCATGCTTAAGTGATCATGGAAGCAATCACACCAAAAAGGATAATGTGTTTTCAATGAAATCTTCAGGTTCCAAAGCTGTAAATATTCGAGACTGGTGGAACACTGCAGACAAGAGAGTGAGTGCACTCTCTTGTGCTATCAATGGATACAGACCAGCTGCACAGTGCTGTCAAAGATGAGATCTCAAAGATGAGATGATGGGTTTTTAAACAAAATTGAGAACACACACACACAGGACATGTTTAACCATAAGTCAAAGTAAGCATATGTAATACATGCACACTCAAATAAATTCATTCCAGTTCTTTATCTGTTTTCAATACAGAA